>WUCR03053047.1:0-11788 GCA_009858155.3 Phymanthus crucifer
ACCATTATAAAACGAAATCCGTAATATACGAGGGTGGATTAGCACGGGTTTCCTGTTATCCATCGTTAACATCGGCCAAGGTCAAAGAGCCGTGTCATAGTGATTTCTATAGTTAAAGCGGTTTGTTATTTCGTATTCTATTTTGTTTGGTTTCTTTATTACGTAATCAAATAATAAAAACATTTGCCTCTAGATCATATTTCTCATGGGCACAACAATCGCTAGCGATCCGTGCCCCCTTCCCTCCCCCAGTGGTAACAAAATCGCTGGGGGCAGAAGTTGTTGTGACACAACACTGTGACAGCGGTCACGAGCTTGTTATCGGATTTGACAAATACTCCGACTTTCGTTTACCAAGCCTGTATGCAGGATAAAGTGTTTACGGATGGCCGATCGTAGTCCACAGAAAATAAAGCCATAATAAACGCTTGACCAGCTATCGCAGCATTTGCTATTCATCTCCTGGGGTACAAAATTTCGTGCCAATGACGTGTATTTCCTCGTAGCTGTTACACAATTTTGTTTTCGCGGATCACGTTACAAAAAAGCATCACGAAATCATTTCAAGTTCGAAGAAATGAAGGAAATTCCCCGAGGCCTTTTGGGGACTAGTTCATTTGTGGATTTGTACGAGAAATTTGCTTTTAAATCGACATTATTGAGCTAATTCTGCCCCTCCCAAATCCTCTCCTGTCAGCTTGCCACATATGCAAGCAAGCTCACATGGCTAGCCACGTGGGTTGAAGATTTTGACGTTGCAATGGTTTTCGCACTTGTGATTGGTCGAGAAAGGAATGTGATTGTCAATCAATCGTCAAACAATGATCAAACGTTCCTGCACGCTTGCAGCGCAAGCTTTGTTGGGGTTTTGTTGTTATTGGGGGAGGCTTACACATGGCCTAGTGGGGATGGAAAACCAAGGGTAAAATCATTCTCACGCCATCGAAACAAAAATCTGGATCTCTCAGGATTGGAGAGATGAGTATGGACACACTCCTAAAGGCAGCAGAGTTCGTAGAATTGTCTTCAGGTCCAAGGAAGGAGGAAAATCTCTCGAATGCACGTGGTACGATCCAGTAGCCATGTGCAATTTAGCAGATGTTGTTTTGAAGTGAACCTTCGTTCATCGCTGGCGAATTTCTTATGTTTTGCCTTGGATTTTTTGTCTTAAGCTGTAGGAAATCATCCCAGTAATGTCTATACAGACAGAAGACGTGTTGTATCGGAATCGGAGGCCACAGAGCGAAGAAGAAGACCAGGAGGGTTAGTGAAATTTGTAAACCTTCTTGTACTTTCTCCAGGTGGTTGTTCGTCGGCCTTTACTGTTCGCTGCGATCTCACTTTATACTACTTTTACTAGTGCTGGAACAAGGGAAACTCATAATAAGCTGGAAAAGAACAGGTCAGTGTTTTTAATTTGCGATCTACGTGCTAAAATAGCGATTTATTTTGTGTGAATTACTAATGTCACAGTGAGTTGGCAAGTTGCTGTCGATGAGTTCTGTGAAGGATCTCTTCGCTTTCATCTTTGCCTTGGAGTTTTTGTCGACAAAAGCTCCAGTAATATTTCGAATCATGCAACTTAATGGGTTACATTTATACTGGAAATCATAAAATCTAATCCCTTACTCAAGTAGATGCTGAAAACATTTGGATCCAAGGCTAGTATGTCGCAGAAAATTTTTTCCGATTGACATATTTGTCCCAAAGCTGCTTTCCCTGCGGGAGAATTTATTTACATAGATTTGTGTTGAACTCCAGGCGAGCCCATCTCAAAGAGTGCTTCGATATCCTGAAAAAGCAAGTTCCAAGCCTTGAAGAGAAGAAGACTTCAAATCTTAACATCTTGAGAGGTGCACTAAAATATATCCAAGTAAGTTTTGCCAGATCGGTGTATGTAGAAATTTTTGTCTGATAAGCTTGGACAAGTTAAGACTTGCCCGATTGTTTCTTTCTTGGTATATCATTGCCCCTCTGATCTTGGTCTAATTTGACAGCAAAGGCTTTGCCTTTTCCTATACGTGCTATTAGAGCTCAAAGATGTACTTGATATGATCTCTTATACTGTGTAGACAGCTAACCTGTGTGTGTGTAGCCTATGTATTAGTTTTAATTAATCTATATATTTGTACCAGAGTTTGTACAGAAAGATCTCATTACTTAGTTAGATATTCTGAATATAATGCGAAAAAAATCTCAAAAAACTGGCTAAAAGATCTGTTAACATTCTAAATACATGTAGTACCAGTAAAGTTTAAGAATTTTAAAGGTCAAGAATGCCTGTTTCAGATATGATAGAATGTGGACCACTAATACTATCAGGTGATCGTGTAATGAGCCAATCATAA
The DNA here is from genome assembly GCA_009858155.3 of Phymanthus crucifer. Lineage (NCBI taxonomy): Eukaryota > Metazoa > Cnidaria > Anthozoa > Actiniaria > Phymanthidae > Phymanthus > Phymanthus crucifer. The sequence continues at coordinate 2,349 of WUCR03053047.1, forward strand.
TCAAGATTAGCCACACACTTAGCTACTAGATTTGAAGGCTTTCCAAGGATTATTTGTTCTTAGGATTTGAGGTTCTGTTATTCATGAATTTTCCTATTACAGAATTTCTTGACCATTCTGTCATAAAAGAATTCAAAAATTTTAGCAGAATCTCTGGACCTTTTAACAGTTTCATGTGATAATTATTGCTCCACTAACCTCAAAACCAAATCATTAAGATAAAAACCTACTTAATATTTATTCATCTGTCTAAAGTGGTGACTGAAAAAATATGAGAATAAAAATTATTTTACAAATATTTTGAATTTAATATTTGATTTTGAATTTTATACTTTGAATAAATTATTTTTTAAAAAACCACATCATACCCTTCAAGGTTGTTGATTTTTTATTGATGTTCTTTGTATTAATTTTATGAAGTTCCTTTTTTATACTGTAATTTTCCTTGATATATTAGTCTAAAAACAAATTGTTTGAAAGGTCTGGTTGTATTGTTTTGAATAACGGTTTAAAAATATCATAGATGAATAATCTTCTAGACATTTCATAAGTAGCAAAAGAAATTTCAAACGCGGAAGAAAACTACAGTATTACTAGAAATAGTTTGGAGAAATAAGGGAATTGTCACATTCTTTATTTTCATTTGCAGCATTCTGTGTTTAATCCACATAAACTAGAACACACTTAGGTATGTTATGTAAATTAATTCAAATATTTTACGTACAGTGGAAAGCAAATCATAATTATTTTTGAGATGATGATTCTGGTACCATGGAGGGAAGGTTATAACACTGTTATAACACCCATACCATTTTGTTTTGCATATATATCGTAAAGTCAAGTATTTTCCTGTTTTAGCCTTCATATTTAGGGGACAGTACCATTTAAAAAAATCATATCTACTAACTGCAGTTTTTGCTGGCAAATCCACACTTTTTAAACAATAAATAGAAGTGAGTTAATACTTTTAGATTCAGAAGACACTGCTGGTATTGTTAAGCAAATCAACCATGGACCTATACATGTATTAAACCAATAAATATCAAATGTGAATTTATTTTCTAGTTATATTAGTGCAGCTTTCGTAAGCTAGTCGCGCGGCTTGCAGTAAATTACATATACAGATCTATTACCAACCAATGAATAATTTCAAAGTCATTTCCAATTACTACAGCATTTACTAACACATCTGTCACTAATTTTATTAGGTAGTATTTATTTAAGATATAGCTCCCATGCAAGTGTATCACTTATAATTCCATGTGCTGGATGCCCAGGATTCTGGTTTATATTTGTATGTAAATGCATTTTTTATTTTTGTCTGGATATCTAGCCTGCAGGCACCATCTGCTCTTAACCCTGACCATGATTCCTTTTCCAACATCAATATGCAATTATAAGTCATGAGTGATGATTTTTATTTTCCAGTCACCTTTTTAGAAATGAGTCTTAAAGAAATCTCCTTTTCAAAAACTGCAGAGATCATCCTCATTGCATTTTTTATTAGAAAACCTAGAAATTGGTAGATTGTGGGTATATTTGATTGTCAAAGAGCAAATCCAGGCTAAATAATCTTGAAAAGTAATCAATAAAATTGTTTGTCTTTGGGTGGTGGATTGATTTGCTATTTGAGCTGGTGTATTATGTTCAACTTGCTCTTTCAACAACTTGAGAGTTTGCAAGACAACAGCCTACTGTACAAGGTACATCTCAAAAAATATATGAACACATTCCTCACTTGACAGCATCTTTAAATGCTTTTTGAGTTAATTTCCTTTACTTTGATGAAATTTTAAGGTCACATCTTTTTCTCAAACTGCTTTTTCAAATGTTTTACTTGTTTTTTGCCAAAGGCAATCTTGTAATGCAAGATTGGTATCAGTGATTGCTTTTGGAGGTGACGGCTCTGTTTGTCATACCAAAGGTTAACATGATGTGTTTTATATCAGATCATTTTAAAATTTCATGACCTCCAGATCTGCCTTTAATAAATGCACTGCCATTACCCTTCTGTTACTTGACCTCCTACATGGGTTCATTAATGCTCTAGAGAGTGGTTAGCACCTTTTCTCAGAGAAAAAATGTGCATGGACTGAGGTTAATAATTGTCTGAACAACTTTTGAAAAATTTCAAAGATTTGATGCTCTGAAACAACCCATAGCTAGGCTAATTCAAGTTTCAGAATGTCCAGTTAAAAGATTAAACTAGAATCTAGTTTGTAAGGTTTGCAGAGAAAGGAAAGTCTGGGACTGCCAGTACTTAGCTAGTGGAAAACCATGTTCATAGATTAGGGCCACTGGGAAAAACTTGAAAGAAGATAAGATAAGATTTCACGGGTTTAGTGTGTGCACTCTACAATTGAATACAATTAAAATGTTAATACTATATAATAATAGGATCAAGATAAATTAAAATAAAAACCTGCTCTACCAGGATGCCATGAAGGAAGACACCTGACCACCAAACATTAGTTATGGCTTAGAAATTAAAAATGCCATAGGTCATCTGATATTCAGTATGCTTTTGCTTACAAGGAGCCTGAAACAAAGCAATTCAGAATGAGGCCCAGAGCAAACAAAGGGATAATACCTAATATTTTCTTATGTTTCTCCTGAGCCTCATTTTGAATTACTCTGTGATCACTCAAACAAGATATCAGATTCAGATTTATTTTGCATAATTTTTGTATTTTATCTAACAGTTATGAATTTTTTTCATGGTATTATATTTTGGTATAAATGATTTATTAAGCCTGGTTTTCACTAGGCAAGCACAAATCAAAATTTGTGTAGGGTCAAGACTGGTTCAGCCTCAGAAGTGAACAAAGACCCATAATAATAGGTTTCCAAATCATCTCCTCTAGTAACCTCTAGTACCGAGTGATATCGAAAGTAGGCTCAGTATTACAGAACCCTTACAAAATGATAAAAGAAGGATTGTAGATGCTGTTGCGCAGTTTTCATGGTCTCACCTTGGCACATTTTCCTTCTTTAACAGACTATGAAGAAGCAGGAAGAAGAATATTCGACAGAGTTTGATGTTTTGAAGATGAACAAAAAATCCCTTGAAGAACGCCTGAATGCACTGAGATCCAATACCAAAGTGAAGACGGAGTCCAAATCTTCCAGTAGTGAAGCAAGAGACGTAAAATTATCGCAGGCCTCTTCATCATCTGTTCAGACTCCCTCTACTACCACTGCTGCTGCTAATATAGTAGGAGAGAGCAGAACCTCTCCAATCTCTGTTGCAACCCAAACTCCACCCAGCAGTGGTTTAGTTACATCAGTGAATGGAGAAGACGATGAGGCATCGACAACGCGTATTAGTACAAGCAGCAGCACCGACACTGGCGGAGAAGGAGAAGAATCCGAGCAGAAGTTATCAATGTGTGATGACAACGAAGATGAGAAAACCGACACTGATGAAGGTTTAAGCACCAATGAAGAAGAAAACGACCAAGAGATTGAGATAGATGTTGTTGGTGGACAAGACGAGTACCCTTCCTCTGAAAGTCTACACACAGCAGTTAAACAGAAGGCAGTGCAGTCTAACAAAATCAATGGAGAAGCTGGAGGAGGACGACGCAATAGAAAGGTTGAAGATTTACCAAAAGGTCGGTATAACAATGTAAAATCAAGAAAAAGGTCAAAATCTGAAGCAGCTGTGAAAAACGAGGAAGATTCCGACTATGATGAAAACACCAAGGAAGAACCCAAAGCAAAGATTCAAGCTTGTGCAAGGGTGAGCGTTTAATGTAGATAACAAATTTTTAGTGATAGGTAAGTTGAACTATTACAGAGATATCTTTATGAAGCGGTCACCTTGGGGAATAGAGCATTTTAGCTTGGGCGCGACGCGCTTTTCGATGTCCTCACTTCTTTAACATCATTTCTTTGTTTTGTATGAAAAGATGCACGAATAGTGTACACATTAAACGAGCAATCTTATTCTGAAGAGAATAAAACAGTCTAAAATGGTCTATTTGCACGTTGTTCTCTTCGTAAAGGTGTCACTGTACTTAGAGTGTTATGTTGTGTTATTGATGGTGCTTTTACATTGTGAAACTCATAACTGAAACGTGACAAATTTCACGGCATTAACTGAAACACATACGTTTTACCAGCTTATCAAACTCAGTCACCTTAAGGTGCGGCAATACGAGCAACAAAATCCTGCAACTTGTCGTGCAACATTGTTGCGTTGCAAGTCGCAGAACGAATGCTCGTATTACCACCTGCGCGCAACAAATTTTCTTTGCTGCAGAGAGTAGAAAGAGCTTCTACTTGGTGCAACAAAGTCGCGCAACAAAAAATAGGTAATACGAGCAACACTCGCTCTGCAACTTGCAACGCAACAATATTGCGCGACGAGTTGCACGATTTTGTTGCTCCTATTAACACCTTTATAACCCTAACCCTACCGACACTCTGCCGATGACCTACCGTTAACCGAACGACACTTTACCGACAACCTCTGTTAACCTACCGACACTCTACCGATGGCCTACCGTTAACCTAACGACACTATCGACAACCTACCGACAACACCGTTCTGTCGTGGATACTGTCTCGCGATGTCATGGTTTTCAGGTTTCAGCTTAGTAAAAGTTTCACGCTGTAAGAGAACATTTTAGAATTATTCCGTCATAAATAATTATGTTGCATGAATCAGAAATTAGAAAAAAATAGCTCATGCGAAAAAACTAAATAGACCAACAACTGAATAATTACTAAACTTTAGTGAATTTATGGTGTGCGCATATCAACTGTGGAAAGGGATGTATTTTTAGTAAGTAATTTTACAAACACAAATCTTTGTGTCTACTGATCATGAGTTGGTTTCAGAAACTATAGTTTCAGGTAGGAGTGAGTTCAAGTGAGTTAACTCGGGTAAACAATGTTATATCAAGAGACGATCATGGGACATAAGATGAATTTTTATCGGATCCATGCGCATCATAATTCCGTTGGCCCACAGGCAGGGCTGTCAGCGGAAGTTCCCACTGTTCCGTGCGGTCTAATTAATCCTTCAATATTGAAGTGTAATATTATATACCTCACCGTGACGTTCAATAGTAAAATGGATGTCGTTGCACTTGAAAACACTGTGCGAGGAAGGGAGGAGAAGGAAGGCATTGACGATGCTTTCGACTGCTGGTAGTTTGAATAGGGTCGCTATGGTGTTGCATAGCGCAATGTCCGTGAAATTGTCCAATGTCATCTCTGATGATTTGTTGACCTTGACTTGTGCCTATGCAAGCATCCCAGCTGGTTGGGATGTTATTACATCTCGTCCTGCTCCTCACCTCTCAGGGATAACTTCAGTTCTTGTTTTCTGCGGTTTAGGTCGGGAGATACTCCAGTATCATATGCCGTCATCTTGGATTTGAGATGCATCAAAACGAGACTGGGCGTGCAAAGATGTTATGCCACAGTGTTTTCTCTCTTTCCTACGGAGTCGTCGAGTAAAGGAATATTTTCCAAGGATTTGGACCAAGCAAAAGACGCGCGAGTAGCAGTAGCCATGTTTATCATATGCACGCCCAGCCTCGTTTGGATGCCTCAAATCCAAGTTGGCGGCAACGATATCGGGGCACATGCAGAGTGGTAATACACTTGAACATAGTTATTTAGTGCATGCACACAGTAAAAAGCTTTGATATAAAAATAACAGTTTAGTAGTTGCCTGGTCGCGAGCTTCCTCATCTTTTTTGAGGTGGTCGTTTCCACAGTGAGTGTGAAAGTTCGTGAACGTCATTAGCCATGAATACTTACTGCCGGACGGTCATAAAAGTAATTTAAATAAGACAGTAGTGTGCCGAGTTGTTCGTTTGTAAAAGGATAGAAATTCAAAATAGAAATTGGATAAACTGTAGGGTAGCTTACATACAATGTTTTGAGTGGCATAAAACACACTCTTGCGTTCTGGATGAGCGTTAATACCGTTTTCTTCGAAATTTCACCGTGTCATATTCGTAGGTTCATATTCGAAAATTATCATCAATGCTTTCTCTTTTTTCATGAGTAAAATAGTTATCAAGTAGTGGGGCTTTTATGGAAATTCAGTTCAATTTTTAGTGTTGATCTTTTTCATTCGTGTTAGGTAACGTCTATGAGTTATTGCAGAAGATAAAATATTAGTGTGCAACAAACGGTGTGTCTTCAGTGATTGGGTTTGAGGTTATAAACTTCGTGGAAATTTTTTTCTCCCATCTGGACGAAAACTCCTCTTTGGAGATAAGAACTTAAAATGAAGCTCTTAAAAGACTCATTGCACGTCGAGTTGAGATTGTTTCTGTGATCACGTGATGTATGTCATGAGAGATGGCCTCATTTTACTCTCGGAAATTGAATGAGAAACGAAATAGATTTTGTTTCTCCCATCCAACATGGCTGTCGTTTTGTGACCGTAAATTAAAACCTCATGTAGATAAATAAGATGGATGAATTGAAATTATTTCATGTCTAACTAAAAGGGCAACGGAGACTGTCTGTTGTCCTCTCAAACTACTAGAAGCTATAACATTTCAACCGGATTTTCTTTTGATTAAAATAAAATGTTCACATTAATTAATAAATAAAGGTACCCGTTTCTCTTTCAAATGGCTTCCATATTCCAGCACCTTGATTGGATCGTTAGTTGGTATTGTTCTTAATTTGCCGAGTACGGAAGCCATTTGACTGAACCAGTTACTCTGGGACTGCTACTTAGATAAACTGACCAATCAAATTACATTTAACTAGACAAATCTGATAACAGCATTAGCCAATCAGATTGTATTCTCACGCACTTGTTCCATCCATTTGTCATTGGATGGTTTGGAATCTTTCATAAATAGTTGTTGTTACAGCCGAGCCCGCAATACAGTATTTCTTTTGTTTTGGCATCATCCAAGCGAGGCTATCGGGTCAATACAATGCTTGTTATCTCATTTGCATGCAGCCGTAATAACTGCTATCGTAACAATATGACTGGTTAGTTTGTCCAAGGCGGCCCCAGTATAACAAAGTGCATCGTCGTACGTAAAAACAATAGTTATGAAGCTTACGATATCTTGAACATCATTTCATCAGTGTCTGAAAGTTATTAGTTTGTCATTCCGAGGTTAAGAAATACTGGGTCGGTTTGTTATTGCGTACATTTTGAGAATGTGTTATGGGACATAATTGACGTAGAACCTTTTAAAAGACTGCCCCGAAATGCACCGCAGTGCCAAATGTACCCAGTCAGGTTTTCTACCCAACTTCTAATTAATGTCTTTTATTTTATTGAATATTTATAGCAATTTGTTATTACTTACACACTATATTAGTTGATGTATTAGTTCTTTTATTGCTAGAAGCTACTGTGTAGCGGTCTATGGGAAGCAAATTAGGGAATAAACAATCGGTCCGTTTTGGGACCAAAAATGATCAATGACTTGTCGTAGTTTGACTCTTAAGGACAGCGGTGTTTCCTCGTAAACGGTTGTTTTCGTTTCCCGGCTGGCAGGGTTTCTTGCGGTAAATTCCTGGTAAAGAAAATGAGAGACCGCTGAACCAGATCGTTTTCTTTGATGCACTACCATCCACGACCATGGGCGACTCTAAACGAGTAATGTGCTTGAGCAATGGGAAACCGCTTTACAGTTTTTGAGGCACCAAATTCATGGTCCCTCCCAGTTTCCTCGATTCTACAACCTTACTGGACAAATATGTATTCCTTCCACACAACATGGTATCAAAGGACACCTTCACGAGCAGGTGAAAGTTTTGTTCACGATGCCTTATTAGTGCATAACAAATTTGACTAATTGAGAGAGCCGCGTCTATTGCATACGGAACCCGGCCAATCACGAAATTGTTGATACCACGAATATTATTTGTCAAACAGTACTGAATAAAATAAGATCTCGAATCCTGACGAGTGCGCATATATTACGGGGGCGTTGTTAGACATGTCAGTCAGTCGAAATTTTGGTCAATGGAATATATTTCCGAACGACCACTTGCTCCCCGACTGACAAAGTCTGTGCCAAGACTCGATGCATTTGGAATTTAACTTGGCTAAGGTCGTTTTCGCTAACTCCGAAGCCCTCTTTGGGGCACGAGAATTACCGAGATCTATCCAGCAGGTCTTATTTTGCCGCTTGAAAAAGTCCCGTTTCTCACTGGGACCCGCATGATAAACAAAAGATGTTTTGAATACGATTCTTTTGTTTTTCTGTTTTAATTATTTCTTTTATTTAACGGTGGGCTACCACGATGACAAGAAGGGTCCGCAATATCCATATTTGGTAAAGCATTTCCTGTTGGGGGCGAACAACAAAGCGTCCTCCCCCGCTTTCGTTTTGTCGTCTGGGATATGGAACAAAACACTGAAGAACCCCCGTGAAGTGCTTCAATTTCGTCTGACTGTGAGGAAATGAAGCTACGAAGTGTAAATTAACGGACTGGAAACGGGAATCGAGAATCTAAAAGATCGCATAACAAGTAGGAGCCTGTGTTATGGTTCCTACACCGACAAAGCAAACCTCGACGTGTTTGGCCACAAAATAAAACAAACCAGAAAATGCTTCCACGCATATGGAGTCTGGCTGGGAAGGGGGTAAGCGACACAACGACGGCTCTTCAATAAAGTAGCTCTTTGCACATTCAATATAGCTTTATCCGTAATTTTAAATGACGCCTCCTTTTAGAATTGAGCTAGATTTCCCACAGCAGGTACTTGGGTATGCAGACACATTTGTAGATTTGTGTGGCAGTTTGATATTGACTGGCTCTAACATTGCACTGTGACATTATACGACGAGCAGAACTCCAAGTGCCGAGAATGGGGGTACTGGGAGAACTTTCAAAATGCTGAACCAACATTGGAATGACTGGAGTTTTCAACTCATGTGATCGTAGTTATAAGGGTATTGACTATAATGAAGGGATCTGTAGCGAATTTCCTCGTGGTGGATACGATATTGGGTCTCGAGTTAATACTGCATTTTCGCCAGCCTTTGGAAAACAAATGCAGAAAGTAAACCATCGTTACGAAATAACGCGACCGTCGAACGCCCACGTAGACAGCAGTCTTGTAGATTGCAGTTCCTCTGGCCTCAACGAACTTTCGCGACAGTAAACGGATCTGCTAAGCGAAGTATCCTCAGTGTCGGGTAAAACGAGTGTGAGAAAATGTTACAGCAATATATGAATAGCAACGGCTTTCTTCAAGTGGCAATACAAAGGGGTAAAGCAAAACGTCCTGGTAGCTGATTTCGCTACGTACGAGCGAAACGCCGAAAAAAATATGCGAAGTTTAGCGTCTTAGGTGTGATAGGCAACTTTATTGCCTTTGCGAACCGAAGCACATTGAGTTATCGGAGAATAACACGGACCCGACAGAAGGCAGAGAAGGGCAAATTGACCGAGGCCGACGACTGATAAACGTCGATTCGAAAAGCCGGTCTAAA
>WUCR03053648.1:0-19099 GCA_009858155.3 Phymanthus crucifer
ACCTTGGTTGGAAGACTGATAAGGAAAATAGAAAAATAGAATAATGCGTAAAGAAAAGAAGGAAATATAGAAGCAAGGATGGAAGCATGGATGGAAGCAAGGATGGAAGCAAGAAAGGAAGCAATCAGTCTGTACCTCTGTTGATGTTGAACATCAAACCATAAACTATACTCATCATGGCAGCAATACACCTTCAAGTCTTGTCCTGAAATTTAATAATTCAAGTCATCACTTGCAACTAAGAATATTGAAATATTGACAATGAAAACATTCATAAAAAATTTACACAATTTTACCACTCCGAGGTGGACGGCAAGCCTTACAGGTTTTACCCCGATTACAAGGCCCCCGAAGATCGAATTAGAATATCATAATGACTTATAAAACATCTAAGATAAAATGTGTGCTCTGATTGGTCAATTGCCGTTTTATAGAACTCAACATAAAGAGGAGAAAATCACATCAGCAATGCGCACATGCATTGGTTTGTTTATGTTTTGAAAAATTCTCATATTTTTATTGATTCTTTTTAGTTATTCACCAGCTGATATACAGTATCTGAGCTATTTTATAAAAGAGATAGAAAACTTGTCTTGCTCATGCTACGTTGGATTACATAAGCACTTGGAAAATTATGTGAGCCCTCAGAAGTGTGGAGAAACCCCTGCCTATGGCTTGCTTAGGTTCAAACAATATTCTGTATTCTCATATAACTCATGATTGCATGTGCATACCTTCTTTGATTGGTAAAGGTTTCTTTAAATAGTACACAGCTTGCATCCAGTGATCCCTCCACTGGAATTAGAAATATAAAATTACACAATGTTATCTAGAAATTGGTTTGTTTGACAGTGTATGGTCCAATTTTCCTTCAGCGTCTTTTGTCTTGAACAGTGCATAGCAATGCGAATAAATATAGTATGGCACCTTTCACTGATTGGAGTGACATTACCCATAGTGCAATTCACCCTTGATATGCAGCACACAAAACGCAATAACTTACAAATTTCTCATGCATTGATTGGATTGATTGGTTGATTTTTATCATCAATAAGCAGACAGAAAGACGAATGCCATCATCAAGCTTGCGTGTGCTATTTCCATTGGTTTTGATTGCTCAAAGACAGAATTTTTATGGTTTTTTTCCTTTAGTTTTGTTATTGTAAAAAACAAATTGACAGTGCAGATTTTTATGTGTCTGTCCTCTTATTGACGATAGAGTTTGCCATTGTCAAAGTAGTATGCAGATCCACACTACTTCAACAACGTGATGACTCAATTTATCATCAATAACTGGACAGACACCTAAAATTCTGCAGCAAATTTGTTAAATAGCAACTTTTGATGTATTCAAAATTACCTGACAATTATCTCCATCAGGATGAGTCCATCTCGGTGCTGTTTCCAAGGTGATCTTTCCTTCCACATCCATATCAAGTAACCACCACATCACTACACCATGTGCTATTCCTGACTTGGTTGCTATGGTTTCAGAATGGTATTGAACCTCCTTATTTTCACCTTCCTTGAATGAAGTTGTGGAATTTGGTATTGAGAAAACATTTGGACAGTTTGAATTGAGTTTATTTTCACAGAAATCAAATCTGGAAGGAAAAAGCAAAACTAGTATTATGTACTGACGAGGTACTTTAATGATGCTGGCTTGCAGGAACAGAAAAGTCGTAATCCAAAGCACATGAGAGTACAGGGCAAAGGGACCACCCCTCATAGCAGGCAATGACTGCTGGCCAGCAAGCCACCACAATTTTAGCTAACAGCCACTGGGATTGCCCTAATCTGCCACGATGGCCCATGATTATCCCAGCAAATGGCAAGCGCTTGCTATTTAGTATAACATGGTTGACCTGCAGGCCTTGATTTTAAATTTAAAGAAATTGAAAACGTATTATTTAATTAAGAACAATAATCTACTTTGATGACGCCCACTGGAACCCATGCGTGTGAAGCAATTATGTTACAAGGCAGTGAAACCCCTTGAATTTAACCTCAGCTTTTATCCTCATACATCCCTTGGGCCTTCCGAGCTCAGGATGTATATGGTTAAAAGCCTTGGTTCTTGGGATTTTGCTCTTACTTATACTACATATACTTGGTCTCGCAATCTTCTATATTTTGAGCCCAAGAATGATTTTGAATTAAGAGATTTTTGTAGCTTGTGGTGAACAGCAAATGCACAGTCTTCATTATATACCAACCTTGATTCATCAGAGTGGCAATCCAGGGTTTGAAGAGAGGGGCTACATTTTTTTTCAAATCAATGTACAGCTGTACAGCTATGACAAAATATTCTCTTAATATATTTCAAAAAAAATCTAAGGTACTGGCTGAAGGAGGCCATTTGCACCCACTGAGCCCCCCTCTGTATCATATTTTTCATCACTTACCTCATTACTGAAACTGGGTTACAGAGAAACTTTATTTCGTGGTCATGTATTTCATCAATGTGAAGGTCAAACCCACTGGTTGTACCAAGACATTCTGTCATGCTATCAGGTAACTTGATCTGCGCACCACATGGGAACTGGAAGAAAGCATGTAAAAAACTTAACATAATATATCTTATGATAGGGGTTCATTTGGTTTAAAACCTGACTGGTTCTCATATGAGAATTGAGTTTGTTGGTTCTCTCCTGTGCTTCAAAGGTTTTCTCTGGGTACTCTGGTTTTCCTCCTTCCACAAAAATCAAATTCTAATTCGATCTTCGGGGGCCTCGTAATTGGGGTAAAACCTGTAAGGTTTGCCTGGCCACCTTGGAGTGGCAAAATCTAATAAATTTATCCATACTTCTTAGGTTTACATTGGGTCTTGTAAAACAAGGAATATTTATTTTTTTCATATTTTACCAACTACTATACCTTATCTGGGTTAAGCTGATGCATGTCCCATAATGCGTTGCAGGTGAAGACTTGTGCGTAGATGGTACCAGCTGCAGGAACACAGACAAACCCAGGCTGGAAGAATAAGATAATAGATCAGATAGATACTCTAATTTGGAGTCACTGGAATGGCTATCATCCTATCTGGCAGCTTAGTTGAATTGCAAAGGAAGCAGCTCAACATGGCTGAGTCAAAGGCATACAAGAGCACCTCTCGCTGCCACCATATGACTCATATCTGGCCACAGGGCACAGCCAAGATCAAATTTGGGTTGATTTTTGTGGAGGGAGAAAAACTGGAGAACGAGGAGAAAAACCCTTGAAGCACAAGAGAGAGCCAAAAAACTCAACTCACTTATGGTGCTATGTCCAGGGATCGAACCTGGGACCATAGAGGTGAGAGGTGAGTCCTCTGATCGCTAAGCCACCTGCACTTTCCCATAAATAATAATGGGTAGAAGAATTGGATAGATAGACACTGATCTGGGTTGTGGGTAGATGGATGAATGAAAAGAAATGGGAGAACAAATAGATGTATGCAATATTGCTAAATGTATACACCTATTTCAAAAAACATTGTCGGGGAGAATGGAGGTTGCATACCGAAATGAGCTGTGGGTACCATTTGGTATACAAAATTTCACTAGTTGTGTTGCCCTTGCTTATGCTTGTGTCACTAGTTTAAACCTGGCTTTAGAGTTGGTGTATCCATTTTCAAGCAAGGGCAACGCTACTAGTGAAATTTTGCATACCAAATGGTACCCACAGTTCATCTTGGTCGTGCAGCCTCCGTTCTCCCTGACAATGTTTTTTGAAATACGTGTATCTACTGTACCTCCAGTAATCTCCGACATGCATCAGTTAGTGTTGGTATGGCTCCTTCTCCTATCAGCTCAGTATCCCACAGCTCTGTCACCAGTAGGTTTGCTTTTGAATCCATGTCACAGTTTTCTAGGGAAATTCAAAATTATCAAGCCACTTGTAATGAAGTGAGGGGTGAGTGGGTTGATGTGAGTAGGCTAGAAAAACCAGTCCAGCCCTGCTTGAAAGCTGTGCGGCCCTCCTTGGTTGTGTGTGCACTATTTTGATCAAGTTAAGCAGGATCCTTCAGAATTTTTTTATGATAAAAATTGGGTCATATGATAAGATGCTTATAGACTGAGTACGGTCAGGCCAGATGGGAAAATATTTGGCCCTTGGTCATTTGTATGGCATGACCTCAAGCCAAATAATTTCCCATCAAGCCCTCCCACTCAATCAAAAAGCACATAGGATTTTGGGTATCCTCTTTTGCAGCCGTTCCTGGGGATGTCATGCAATCCTTCTCTCCCTGACATTGCTAGATTTGGGGCAGTGCTATAAGAGAATTGCTTCTGCCTGACAATGCTACTTTTTTGTCTGTGCTTGAAATATCTTTGCAAGCACTATCAGTATATGTCTTACTTCCAAATTCACTGAAATGTTCACAGCCCGAAAATAACAATTGACTCACCCTCGTTATTCGAACTATGCATGTGTCTTGTTCGGGCAACTGAAATAATCATGTGACATGCAAATCCTTGTTTGAACAATGGAATTACTTCAGAATCATTTCAGTTGCCCGAAGAAGTCATGTGTGTAGTTTGAATAACGAGGATGAGTCGATTTATTTGTTATTTTCGGGCTGTGAACAGTTTAGTGAATTTGGTAGTAAAAATGATCCATTTCACAGAAAAACAGTATTATAACAAAAAATATCATGATAATAGACCTAATCCGCTGCGTGACAATGTTTTCCCATTTCAGACCACGTGACATTCCCTAGAGAATATGATTCTTTGTTTGAGCCATATTCATTTTCATAATATATCTTCTCATGCACAACTGTTAGACAAAGAAATGATACTCTAGGGAATGACACGTGGTCTGAAATGGGAAAACATAGGTCTATTGAATGAGTACTATGGCATAGCAAAAGTCTATATCTTGTTCATATGAACATCATACCTGGACCAATAGTGACATCTGTAGATCTTTTACTGATCACTTTTATTCTGTCTTTAAAGCCATTCTTTTCTATTATTTTGGCTGCCACTTTTGCAATTGGTGGGAATGCCTGGATATAAAATAAAAAAGCTGTAAACGAGTCTTACTCTAGCTGGTATGATTATCTTTTCAACCTAATAATTGTTTTCTATATTTGGCATTAGATGTGTGTACCCATTTCAATAAAGGGTTGCCCTTGGTGGTTTTGCTGCATAGTGCAGTACATCAGCTACTTCACTTTACCTCTCTTTTCACTGCTAGCCACTGATCAAGACAACATAGGGAATTTGGGCAATGCACTTTCACCAATCAAACACTCAAATACACCTTTTTTGAATTAAAAAAATGACTGCTGAAATGCTTTACTGCAGATGCATAATTTGCACAGGGTTAGCCTCAATTACAGATAAAATATTCAAAAATACTGACAAGAAAGCAATCTTTGTCGAACTTGAACAATGCAAACTACTACTATGTGCCATGCACTATACAACAAGACCAAGGACAAATGCTTTGGGACAGGTATACATGCACATATAACATGTGTACCATGTATAATCTGAGGTTACCTCACATGCTGTAGCACTATCAGCACCACTAGCGGCAGCCATCATGGCCAACAACCCTGACCCAGTCCCTATATCTAGCATATGAATCTTCTTTCCACTGGACTTGATCTTCTGTACCGCTTCTTGAGTTGCTGCATAGTACTTTTTATTCTATGGGCCAGAAAAAGGGAATAAGCATCCCAGTTCATTTTGATAATAATAATAATAATAATAATTCGTTTATTTAACACTCTCGCAGTCTTCCGACTGAATTAAAGTGTTGGTCAGTTACAGAACATTGTACAGTTATGCACAAAACAATGGATGATGAAAGAATGAACGAAAATGAATGAATGGATGAATACATGAATGAAAGTGAAATGTAAACATAAGACACTACTTCCCTACTGGTATAGTTTCTCTCGTTTGTGACGAGAAATTGGAAGACTCTGCTGAATCTAGCTGCTTTATTTTATCGTGCATGCTACGGTACTTGTAACCAAGCAACCATGTATTTGACATGTGGGCTCAGAGATCTCACAGCAACGCTACCCAATTTGTCATGTCTAATCCCTTATATCTGGTCAAACCGGTTATGTAACTGGTTTTGTTCGTCCACATCAATCAAACAAAGCAGCTCAAGTTGGCACAGGGAGCCCGGCTTTATTTTATTTATTTCTGTTTGCAAAGTGCCCATAATGGTATTCCTGTGGTATAGCTTGTAGATTGAATGATATGTAAACCGATATGGGGGGATTACTGTAAGTTAAGTAGTTTTCATAACACATTCACTGTAGTAACCACCAAAAATATGGTTACTAAAGAGTGCGTTACTAATTCGAAATTAATCCCCTTATCGAGTTAAACTGTAATGCTGTTTTTTCAATAAGATCATCAGATTACAGGTCTATATGTTACGCGATACTTACAAGCTAGCTATCTTATACCGCAGGAATACTATTATTAGTGCTTTGCAGACAGAAATAAATAATTAAGCCAGGCTCCCTGTGGAGTCGGCAGAATCTCTCGATTTCTTGTCAGGCATCACAAACAAGAGAGAATAGCCAGCAGGGAAAAGACACTCATACCCTTTCATCATCATGTAACATGTCTGCATATGCTGACCTAAAAAATACATGATATAACCTGAGAAATAATTCTTCAAAATATCACACTCCAGTAGTACTAATAAGCAAAGCAATAAGTCTTGTTTACTTCCACTCTTCCCATTTTATCCCATAAGCCCCCGTGGCCCTAACATTGCAACACTACAGCTGATTTCTTACAGCTAATTTACGTCACATGTGACCAGTAGATCCGAGACTTCGAATGTAGTTTTCAAGACTTCATTATTACATTTCAAATCTCTGATCAAAAGTTCCGATGTTCAAAATAAAATTCAGTTACAAATTAGGAATTTTACCCACTATCATTAATGATTGTGAAATATTTTCCAAAAGAACTCCGTTTCCAACCACATCATGAAGTTTCAGCTCCAAAATATGTTCTTGAAGTGAAATTTTTTTGAATTTTCAGACTTTCGGTGCCAAGATTTTGAATTTCAAATGAAGTCTTCAAAACTACATTCGAAGTCTTGGATCTACTGGTCACGCCTGACGTAAATTAGGCGTAAAAAATAATTTTCTCTCATTTTTTCAAAAGATAGTGGAAAGTGAGTCAATATTGTTTTTCAGTTCCATTTTTTCGGGGAACGTTTTTAGGATTGCTCGCTGATCTTTTACTTACCTCGCTATCTCGTCTCTTAAGTCGTAGTTCTCATCTTCTACAACCCACTCCATTTTACCAGTAATCGGTGAAAATCGCTGGCAAAACATTTGTCTAAATTTTATAAACAAACTCGAATCTTAGGTTTCTCCCTGCACATGTTCCACTTGTGAACCAGCAAACACAGCTGGTCAGTGGGTTGAAAATTTATAACGATACTTCTGATTGGGTAATTTGAAAATGAGTTTTGTTTTTGAACCAATCATATTTGTCGGTAGATAATAGGGATAAAAGAGGAACGCCTGACTGGTTTTGAGATCTTCTTTCCAGAAATTGTTGTGCAATTTTATGTCAACTTTTAACCTGAAATTTTTCCAAAAATACGCGATGTACTTATGAAATATGGATAAATTAGAAACGTGTAGAGATAACTTGATGTCTTACGACAAATCTGGATTCGATCGGGAGTTTATAAGTTACACTGATCATCAACTTTCCATCACTCCCAAAGCGGCAGTTCTCATTCCATTGTTTATCAAAAATGGCCAAATTCATGTCTTGTTGACTCGGCGATCTCAAAGCGTAGGTTCCCATAAAGGACAGATTTCTTTTGTTGGAGGAAGGGAAGACAAGGAAGACTCGAGTATAGAAGAAACAGCTTTACGAGAAGCGCAGGAAGAAGTTGGACTAGATCGAAAGTTTGTAGAAGTAGTTTCTACTTGGAAACCATCTTGGGTCGGACTTGGAAAGCATCGGTTCTCGTTAGTTTATCCCGTCATTGCCATTCTTAAACCCGGGTTCACCGTACACGAGGACAGTTCCGAGGTTTCAGAGGTGTTTGACGTTCCCCTGGAAAGGTTTCTTTCGTCAGAAACTCATGAATACGGTGAATTTTTTTTCAATGGGAAAACAGTGTGGTATCATATGTTTCGATATGAAAATTCACTGGACATGGTTGATGAATCACAACGCAAAGACGATTACATAATTTGGGGATTTACTGGGACCCTATGCATGAGGACTGCTGTTGTTGTGTATAGAAGATTGCCATCCTTTGTACTTTTGGATGAGTATGAGAAAAAAGGACTTGGAGGATACATCAACTACTTCCATAATGGCAGCTCTACTTCTGTCTGCAAGAACCAGTCAAAGTTATAGAACAATATTACTGGTGTATGTAATTCATCATTTTTAGCCCCTTTTACTGGTGTCACTAGTCTGAGCAGCTTGGACAAAAGTAACAATTGCTGTGAAGGAGGCTAACTTTGCTGCATTCATAAATTCTGTGATGTGCTTGGTGACATCTAATCTGCCAGTCTTAGTTGTTTTCGGCAAAAACTTTGGTTTTGGTGTACATATTATGGAAAGGTTTGCATGACAGCAATATGATGTACAACTTAAATTCATCATCAGCATATTAGCCACTACCCCTTCCCTATAAAGTTTGGAACTGTCCTTACATACCTTTCAGACGTCAGTCTTTCATCACAGAAAACAAAATCATGCAACTTGTCATGCAACGTTGTAAGTGTTGTTCATATTACCTTTTTTGTGCAACTTTTGCCTGATAAGTAGAAGCTCCTTCTTCTTTCTCCAACAAAGAAAATTTACTGCGTGTGAAGTGGTAATATGAGCAACATTCAATATGCATCTTTCAGTGTAACAATGTTGCACAACACATTGCACAATATTTTTGCTTGTATCAGCACATATAAATAATTTTACTTCTTATTCACTTGGTGTTGTCAAATTCTGAATAACTTAATAACATACAATGTACAGAGTGGTTTTATAGATATTATAAAATCTTTATTTTTCCATTTTCTTTCAACTTTACTGGTTATAATGAAAAGTAAAGAAATGTGTTATACTATGCAAATACTAGGCTATTAACCACGAGTCTCCTGACAGAAAATTCAAGGCCTTAAACTTATTCTAACTGTAATAACTTGACGAGTTCACATTAGCTAAAATGACCTGATCACGTTCTAAAAAGTGCTAGAATTACAAACTATCTTTGTTGATTAAAGATTAGGCATTCTTCTTAGCAACCCTGGTTAGTATTTGACATGGTAAAACTATTGTATAGTAAGATTTCTTCAAGAATGAATGATATCAAAGCATGTTGCAAATGAAAATTCTGAAAAAATATTTCTTGCAATTGTGACATTTTCTTTTAAGATTCACTTAACTGCAATGAGCTTTCTTGAAGTAAACTTGAACTTTGGTCACAAATGAGGATGCAAACTTACTGCAATTTTTATAAATATTTTTTAGGAAAATAAAATAAAATAATTACAAATTGTTTAGAGCTGCACCGAGCAGTTTCTCTAAGCAAATTTCATCTTTTTGTGAAAAGAAAATTAAAATTATAATTCATTGATAAAATAGAGACACAGAAGTATCAAATTTGGCTATGCCAATATCCACCCAATGCAAAGTTATTGTCAGGTTCTTTTACTGCGAATTTCATAATTATGCGGACACTGAAGTTACGAGTTGCCTTAAGAATGGCTTTCCTGTCCAAGAAACAAAGGCTGGCTATGCAAGTCCATGACCACTTTTGACGTAATGTTAGCATAATTTTATATCCACCTTCAAGCTTTTTGATGCCAAATATGTTTCTCTGTACATTATTTGACAAATTCAGATGGATCAATAGCCATTACGTAAATCAATAGTGTTCATGGATGTGTGATTCATGTATTTATGACTGCATATGTATTTTAGACATACACAAATGACTTCCTCGATCTCTTTATTTAAACTGACACTTCCTAGAACTGGCTTATGAGCAGCAACCACTGATCAACATAAATGAACTTGTGAACCTATTTTCTTTGGTTGTAACCAATAGTCTGCTGTAAAAATACAAACTCTGTTCATTTAGCTCTATGTCTGCACCCATTGTGTGCTTTGCCTGATCTTGTATTGTACATATCCTTTTGTCTTCACTTGTGGATGATGCTTGCTCATTTTTGAGTTGAACTTGCTCCAGTGTATATCGATGGTGTTTTAGTGAGTAGGTGAGCCAGTTTTGTGGTCTATTTGTTCTGACAGGTCTCTTACTTTATGAGCCCAGTATTCACTGCTTTGTTGGAGTTGGATTGACAGCTGTTGGAGCATTTAGAATGATGTCAATAATGAAAAATAGCTTATGAGTCTTGAAAAGGCATTGCAACTTGCATGTGCGACTAGGTGAACAATGGTTCTAGGTACTTTAAGTCAGGAAGGAGAGAGGTGCAAATGCTGGTTTGAAAGCCAGGTGCAAATGAGATAATGAGTGAGGTTGACAGATATGAGAGTGGGAAGGATAGCCCGGACAGGTTTGCAAGTCCACATACAAATGAGGACTATGATACTGGTTGCTAAAGATTATAAGTTAATTAATAATAATAATGGGAATCTTTGCTAATGAGTCACATAAATTACTACCGAATTACATGAAGTGTTGGCAGCTCCAAAAAAACAGCTGTCTGTTTTTTAATTTTGATCGATCAAAATATCATTCCCGGTTAACTCACATGACCATTTGGGTCAATCAAGCTAACCAGGAATGATATTTCGATCGATTGAAATTAAAAACCAGACGGCTGTTTTTGGAGCTGCCAACACTTCATGTAATTCAGTAGTAATATACCAGAAAAAGTAATGTTGAAGCAATGAAGATGAATGAATGATCATAACGATTGCACACCCATACACAGTGATCGCGATTACTGTATTAAATCAATACCATTTACCAAGTTCAAGCCATTGGAATACTGACCTCGCCCACTCTCTGTATCCAGTACGACTTGTCCAACACTTGAGGATCCTTCACACCAGCTTTTTCAATCTCTTTTCTCATGACAGATCGAATCTGCAGGCAAATCAACAAAAACTGTCAATGCCTTACATATTACCTATTTCACAAATCAGTCACAATTCTTGGTTTGCAATCATTCCCAAGAGAGCAAAACAACAAAAGGCAGGTCCGCCATGATGGAAGATATAACAAAGAAATCATTGAAAATTCTTTTGTCAAGTTCATCCAACATGGCGGCTATTGCAAACGATCAATACAATTCTACAGTAAATTGTACTTGATGTGCCTCATATAAATTAAGTGTGGTTCTAAAAGAAAAATTAGGCCAATGCTACTAACCTTGTCTTTGTGGACTGATTTTGCTCTAAAATATTGAAGAGAAAAAAGATACAAACAATATCAATCATTCCAAACACTAATGACAGGACAAAAACTGCAACAGGCACACTTGACAACTGATCACTCGGAAAAGGCTACTAAAGGCATGGTGACTTAAGCAACAAAATCTTGTAGCTTGTTGCACAGCGACGACTATAACACAAATTGCAATGCAACTGGTGCAAAACAATAGCTGTTATTACAGCTGAGCCTGCAATACAATATTCCTTTTGTTTTGGAATCATGCAAGCGAGGCTATCGAGTCAATACGATGCTTGTTATCTCATTTACATCTCATTTACATACATCCATAATAACTGCTGTTTCTAGTCGTTGGAATATTTAAATTGCATACAGGTTGCTAAATATGATCAACATTAATTCACTCGCATTGCACGATTTGGTTACTCATATTGCACCTTAACACATAAATGGTGAGTGCAAGATAGTATATAGACAAATCCTGTTTCTTTTTTGCAGTTTGCTCTAATGTTACTTACTTGGGTGATGAA
The DNA here is from genome assembly GCA_009858155.3 of Phymanthus crucifer. Lineage (NCBI taxonomy): Eukaryota > Metazoa > Cnidaria > Anthozoa > Actiniaria > Phymanthidae > Phymanthus > Phymanthus crucifer. Next base: position 11,895 of record WUCR03053648.1, read on the forward strand.
TAGTCTTGCATGTCATTGCTGTACAAATTGGTCTGCGAAAAAAAATGTCAGGGCAAATAAGTGACTGACGATACATGCTTTAATGGGAGAGCATTGCACTTTTAAGGTTTGTGCCACTTAAATAACCAGGGATATCATAAAAATGTCCAATTCCAAGTTGCCCAACACCAATGCATTAACATTGAAGACATGATGTCTTTGATTTCTATAGTTGCTTCTTCAATGCAAATGCAAATTTATTTTACGTTGATTATACAGGGAGTGATTGCTCATTCTCCTGAGCCAGAGGCTCATGACCAAGGTGTTCGATGCCAGATTGAATTGGAATTTAGAAGTGGATTTTTATGGAGGGAGGAAAACCGGAATACCCGAAGAAAAACCCTCGAAGCACAGGAGAGAACCAACAAACTCAACTCACATATGACGCCGAGCTCAGCGGGGCTTGAACCCGGGTCGCATTGGTGAGAGGCGAAGAATAGACCACTACGCCACCCGTGCTTCCCAATTAGCAATGAAAAGAGCAAGTGAATTGAAAAAGAGTAACAAAGTCATGCAACTTGCCACGCAATGTTGTGTTGCTGGTTGCAGGGGAAAGGCTGCTTATTTTACCACCCTGCACATAAAAAAAATGGCTGGAGAACTAGAGCTGCGTAATACGACTGCAACACTTATTCATATTACCATTCTACACACTTCTTTGTTGCAGACAGGAGAAAAGGCTTCTACTCTGTGCAAAAAAGTTGCGCAAATGGCGATGGTAAAACAAGCAGCATTTACTCAGCAATTTGTCATGCAGTGACGTTGTGGAACAAGTTGGACGGCACTTCGCTGCAATATTCGATATTACTGAAATGCAAGTTCCAAAACTTTGGCATTAAAGAACAAAATGCCAACTGATAACTATCGAGTTTTCTGCAGCATGTTTTCAAGATATTATTCGATATTATATACTTTGATCAGAATCCACTGATTGCATAGTTTGATACCCTAGAAAGGTTGAAAGGTAGGGAGTATAAGGTGGATGGAATCTGTTACTTACAATAACATCCGTGTCTCTGTGAGGGACGTCTGAGTAGCGATATGAATCCATCTGTGACTTGAGAGCTGAGATTGTTTGGTCACGGGAATCTACCTGGACTTGAAGACTCTGACAACAAGAAAGACATGTCAAGAAATGATGTGTGCTTTTCTAGTTTGAGTGTTTATTTGTTGCTGCTGTTGTAAGTGTTGGTTATGTAAGTGTCATCACAGAATCAGAAACTACTGTTGTTGTTGTTGCTGCTGTTGTTGTTGTTGTTGTTGTTGTTGCTGCTGCTACTGTTGTTGCTGCTTTTGCTGTTGTTGTTGTTGCTGCTGCTGTTGTTGTTAGTCAACTAAGTTCACTAAAAGTGTGAGCAACAAAATCATGCAACTTGTCGCGCAACATTGTTGCATTATAAGTTAAATGCCAGTGAACTTTGTTGCACTCTCAACGAACAAAAGGTTGATGTACAAGGTGCAACATTCGCTCTGCACCACAGTGCAATGTAAGAATCTAGCTTGATACGTTGTATCATTTTGCTCTCATTTCCCTGGGAGAACATCTCAAACGTTAAACAAATTTCGAATTGAACAGTTTTCAACAAAGAGTACCTTAAAAAGTTAACGTTGAATCAAACGACTGTTGATAGCAACGACATAGCTGTGCTATGATATTGGACTAAAAATCTTTAGCAGTCCCCGATTTCAATGTTTTCGTTTGTGTTTGTTGGACTGTTACACCTTGAAACTATCGTTTCGTTGTTTTTGGCTTCAATAGAAAAACAATATACAGGCAGACATTTGAGAGGCTTCCCAACTTAAGTTTTCCTCAAGCGCATCCAAGCGCACACTAAATCAGAAATTATTTTCAAATTTGATTATAAAAGTCGAGAGATATTATCTGCTAAAAGTTTTAGCGACATAAAAATTGGTTTCCCGCATTTTTATTTCATAATATGATTTTATGACTCGCTTTATGTGACACTAAAATGGTTTCACGGTGAAATATTTTCCGCATTTCTTAGAGAATACTTACAAGTAAACGAACAGCAGACAAAAAAAAAAACGAAGGAAAAACGATTAAAGAAACAGACAGACAGACAGACAGTTAAAAAAGCTCAACAAACGAATGAATGGCAAAAAAGAACAACAACGAAAGAGCTAGCGGCCGACAAACGAAAAAAAAAAACGAACGCAAACAAACAAACAAACGAAGAGCAAGTCAACAAACGAAAAGAACAAACGTGCAAACAAAAGAAAAACAAAACGAACTCGACAGTAAAAACGTGAAAATTCCTAGTTCTCCAGTACCTTCCTCATGGCCGATTCTCTGTCCAACAGATGTCGTTGTCGCAGGTTCTCCTTGTTCAGAGAGTTGAGTTGTTGATTCAGCTGTTGAATTGTTTCCACATTTGTCTTGAGTCTGTTGTGCAAGTCCTCTATCGTTTGTGCTTTACTCATGGCTTCCGCGTCTTGTTCATTCCTGAAAATTATACCGCGAAAAAAAAAACGTATTCAAAATCGATCCTGAAACAATCTCTGTGTTGATCTAAGTCAGGGCATGGCTACTCGAAGATTGAACCCTGAAAAAACCTCTGGGTCCTGATCTAAGTCAGGGCGTGGGTACTGCGCAGATTGAACCCTGAAAGTGTTGAGAGCGTAGCTAACTCACAGATTGAATTGAAATTGAGTTGGACTTCGAGGAAGGGGTAAACCGGAAAACCTGGAGAAAACCCCTCAAACCAAGGAAATAGCCTCACTAAACTGTTCTCCTGTGATGCTAGTACATGGCGAGTTCATGAACACCGTCCTTGGTATATTGAATCGTAACTTACTCATAACTTGCCAGGCGATTACGAAGTTGATGAAGTAGAACTTGTTGCTGGGCTGAATGAGACTGTAGGCTCTGCAAGCAAATCAATTCCATCGTCAAACAACTTACTTTAAAATAATAATGAATTGAAAAACTAACAATGTAGCCCGAAGACCGAAACACGTTAGGCTATACACCTATTTGAAAAAAACGTTGTCGGTCGGCGATCTGAAATCTGGAATCTGAGACAATAAGTCGTCAGCTCAGGCTGTTCTCAAAGACCCTCAAACGTCGTGGAATATTTAGACATTCAATTGCTGTGAACAAACGATCAAAAACAAAACATATTGATGTTTAAATTTACAGTCTACAGCCTTCGATTACTTTGATTCTCAGTTTTCAGATTTCAGATTCCAGATCTCCGACCGACAACGTTTTTCGAAATAAGTGTATAAGAAGAAACAGTAACGTATCTGGAGTGATGGAATTTTATATTTCTTCAAAAAAGAATACATAGTTCTGGAGGAAAGCAGCAAAAAGTTTTCGCGAGTGCAGGTCGTCGAAGAGAATTCTTTACCACAGAACACTGATTCACAAGCAGGAAGACTTACATGGGAAAACGAAGAACACAGTCCCTGACAATTCAAACAAGCAATACTGAGTTGATGTTCAAAGCGGACGTAGCAGGCACAGTCATGTAGAGGATTAGTGCAGCCACCACGGAGTTTGCCGAACATATCTAGGTTAGTTAGAGAGCCTAAAAGACGTTCCCCTATACACAGAAGCACAGAGCGATCACCGCTTTCTTCTGAATGACTGGACATTTGAAAAGGAAAGGAGGAAGAAAAGACACTTGCCTAACTTGATGTTTTTAAAAGTGGATGAGTTAGGAATGTTGAAATTTTTGCTCAAAAATTTTAGACGTTTTTTTCACGAAAAGATTTTCAGAAATAGAAGAATAGTCGATTGCTTTAGGATTTTCGTGGAAAGCAATTAAGGTAGGCTGTAATTTTCGTAGTGGTTGAGAAACAAAAGATATTTATAATAGAAAAATCGACGCGGAAGCATCGTACTTGGATACAACAGCTGGTCAAAGTAACCATTGTGTGTGGTCAAAAACGACGCCGAAGATTTCAAACTTGAATCTGGAATCCTAAAATACATATTTGAACTGAAAAATTAAAACCAGAAATATAGTTTCTGGGCTTTTTCAACCTTTGAAAGACAATTAATAAGTCTCTTGTTCAATTACATAAACTATTTTGTATAAATGTTTCAAGAGATTTGGGGGTTTAATTCTGTTGTATGAGTACGTTAATTGAATGCGAGGTACATTAAAAACGAATTATGCTTTCTAATTAACAATCGCTTGAATTCAGATTTAAAAACATTTTATAAACCAATAGAAGGAAAACAATTCTCCAAACATTGAATAAACAAACGAATAAAAGAAAGAAAGAAAGAATCATTTTTATCTCGAACCTCGTGCTCGGGAGATTGGGCAACTACTTCCTATGTTATTGTACGTAAAATAAATTATCTTATCTTATCTTAAAGAGGAGAAATACAAAAGAGAAAAAAAAATTGTTGTTATTCTGTAAGGCATTTATTTCTTATAAATTTAGGCTTCCGAAGAGGACACAAATACGAAAAATCTTAAACTTCATTACCAATTTTGTCACATCACGTTCAATACATTCTCATTTATTTCATTCAAAACTGAGTGTTTAAAAAAGATGAACATTAGAATTGTTTCTTATCCCTGCTTTTTTTCTCCTCTCCTCTCCTCTCATCTTTCTCTTTCAGTTTTCCTTCCCTCATCTCCAACAGTTGTCTTACTTGAATCATATCCTTCCCGATTCCTTTTCTTTCATATTTCATAACTTTTTTCCATCAGCACCGTCCCTTCTCACTACTCAGTTATTTTCTTTGACCAGTTACTGTCAGTATACGTGACACGCTTACATGATAAGTAGGGGCGAACCATTAGAATTTTGAGGGGGGGGGTGGAAGATCTAGTTGGTGCAAGAATTTTTTGTTCTACCTACACAAAATGCAGAAAATTTTTTTTCTACATGAAAGAGATGCACGAAATTTTTTATGGTTTGCAGGATATTATTTTTACTCACAGTCTATGCAAGATTATTTTTTCCGTAGGACTTATCTTGCAAGAATTTTTTTTCATGACTTTCGGACTGCAGGAAATTTTTTTTCAAAATCTTCCAGCCCCCCCTCCCCCCCTCAAAATTCTAATGATTCGCCCCGTAGATATTATCATCCATCTGAAGTTGTGTGATAGAAAAAAACGTTTTCCACTGTTTCAACCCGTTTTCAACTGAACATATTTGATGAATCTAACTCAAAGTTGGGAAGAGATAGAATAACATACACTGACAAGATCCCTTCATCGCATGAGAAAAAATAACCGTCTTCCTACTAGGTCATGTTTGAAGTAACCTTGCATTGTTTCTCTTAATCAAAGAAAAATTTTGTTTATGAGTTGACAGATCGAAAGCTACCCAGAGAATGAATTAAACTCTGTGTTGAAAGATCCTCGTGGTTTGTTGAATCGAGTTCGTAAAATCATCTGTTGTATTTCAAGCTTTAACCATTCTTTGAGCTCTTCGTCTTCAACCTTTTGTATGGACCTTCCCATTTGCTCAGCCCATAACATATCGTCTGACTTATCTTGTTGTGACTGCTGCTTTCTTGGGTGAATTGCTTCATCTGTTGTGCCGTTTTCGGCTGTGCTAAGCCGAGGTCGCTTCGTTGGTTTTTGTACAGCGTCTTGTAACTCGTTCGTAGCTGGTGTATCTGGGAGTGTTGTTTTTTCAACAGGGTCTCTTGTGGGCTCTGACGATGAACTAGCTTGACCAACATGGTGCTTTATTCTCATATGATCAGAAAGAAACGACAAGCACTCGTACCACTGCCATCGTGGCGTAAACACCTCTTCATTGCCACTGTTAATGCTCGCCTGTATCAGACCTTGTTGCTTGGAGTAATAAGTCCTAAGCGAGTACATTTTCCCGACAACATCGTTGACAGTAATCCCAAGTTTGTTGGCGATGTTGGACAAGGCTTTGTCGCGTTCAACTTTGTTGAAGTAGAATACATCTTTGCTGTCGTACAAGGATGGCGTCTTGGACCAGAGTTTGATCAATTCACTAATCGTCTGTGTAGTCCATAGATGTTTTGGTCTGTCTTTGCTGCGTTTTCTTTGAGACAGTGTTTGTTTAGAGTCGGTTTCGTCAATGTTGTCTTCGTCGTCTTCAGTGTATAAGAGGACCAAGTCATCAGACGCCATTTTTGTGTGCGCCAAGCATGTGTTGAATGCAAATGATCGCATTCAAGACAAAAGACTCATTGAAATGAAGATATCAACATCTGTCACATCGAGGGCTATCCTTTGACCTGCATTACCATGGAACACGGAAACAAATAGTCCTTCAAATCCCAAGCAAACTGCTTGCTTCGTCCTTGAATGTGTTCATTTTTGATTTGTGTTGCCATGTTAAATCAGAAAACGGAAGATCATTTTGGTAAAGTTTCCCAGACACATCATCCAAAGATGTTAATAAAAAGGTCAATATTTTTCTTTCTAAAATGTATATTCATGACTGTCGAAACATCATTGACGGCGCTCAATTTTACCCACAAAAGATCGACAAAACGTTAAGCTGACAAAATCAAACATTCACATTTACTAGACCTACTGCTGAACTTTTTTCAATTCGTGAAAAAATATCGAGTGAAAAAGAAACAAAAGCTTTTTATTGACATGAGATTTGACTGCAAAATTATGGCTGCGTGACAATGTTTTCCCATTTCAGACCACGTGTCATTACTTAGAGAATATAGAGGATCATGTCTCTAAAAATACTGTAGCTTGAGTTTTGAAACATTTTACAAATTCGCCCCTTACAACCATACATTTCTTTGTAAATTCTACGATATTAGAATAGCTGTTAAACTTTCAATATTGAATCAATTAACACCAAACTTCGGGATTTTGTAGAGCTCGATATGCTCTTTCTTTCTATGTTTGACATTTTGACATCCATCAAAATTAAGGGACTCGCGGTATGGAATTGGCTAATGACTACCGGTTGCGTATGATCCAAAACATGTTTTGATTGCCGTGTACCAATTTGACTTGCTGGAACATAAACATCATTCGGACTTAAAAGGCAACAAGGAGTAGGTAAGCGTTTGGTCAAGAAATTATGAGAAGTAACGAGAAGGAAAATAAAATGTGTTGACAGAAACGACAATGAGACAAGAGGCGGTTGTGTTCGTTACCTTTAGCCGCTCGCTGTCGATGCGTCTGTCCTCTGGAGAAGAAAAGGATTTCTTGTTGTAACAAATATGT
>WUCR03054221.1:6131-19080 GCA_009858155.3 Phymanthus crucifer
AAAATATTTAATCAAAAGCTCCTGACTCCATTGTTCCAAGCACAAGATAGGCGTAATGGCGTGTGTCTTTGCCACTGGGCGTTTTCAAAGAATATTCACTCCAGCCATTAATGAGTTGACTTGTTGGTTTTAATTTGCTTTAACCAACAAGAAAATACTCAAGTCTTTTTCGTTTTCATTTAGTATTTTTGTTCCTTTTTAGTGTTCATAGATTAGCCGCAGGTTTTCTGGACCAGCTGCGTGCCAATCCGTTGGAAATTAGCAGAATTAACTTAGCTAAACTCGATATTTGTATTTACCGGCTCGAACCGTTAGAACACTTTCCCAAATTCAACCACAACTGCCCCGAAAAGACGCTACTTTACCCGCTTCTCCTATTCATATTCAGAATGGGTGGCACTTTCGCTATTTCTTTCTTGTTTTCAATTGAAATTAACAGTTGACAAACCAAGCCAGTTTTGATCGAAAAATTATTAGTTAGAACGCGGTCAAACAATGAATCATTGAATAATAGCAAGCTTTATTCTCCTCCTAAACAGTTTTCTCCAATTTTTAATGATTTGTGATAAAAGGAAGGTGTAAGTTTATTGTTCTCGTGGATGAAGGAGCCTAATTTCAAAGGCGAATTATCAAACCGGGAAATCTTTTGGGAGCTTGAGCGAGGTTTTTTCTCAAGTACTTGGTCATTTTTAGTCCCCAGCAAATGATTTAGGCCATTTTGGGTCTAAGGGTATGATATAGGCCTTTTCAGCCATCCCTAAACTACTTTTCAACTTCTAAATGATTAATTTAATTGGCTTAAACAGAGCTTTTTACTTCTTCTAGTCGCTTACTTAACACTGTAAATGCTCGTTAACATGACAAACTCTACTTTAGCATGATAACATCTTCGCAAAGAATGGTAGCTTATCTTACCAACGTAGACCTCCTTCTCACTTGAATGTTTGGCTTGTCAAAGACGATAGTCCAAAAAAGAACGACGCAAGAGGCCGGGATTCATGCTTACTCTTAATTAAAGTCTTTTATTACTTCTAAAGCATTCTTAACAGACCGATTTAAGTCTTCCAATTTAATGAATACGAATTCCAGCTCCATCAGCTTTGGGCGGGCTTATAGATACGTAGTTTTTATCTATTTTTAAGTTGCAATTCTTGAAGTTTCGTCTGGGCTGCCAAACGACTGTCTTCCAGCCTGCTGTTCGTCTTGACGATATTTACTTTATCTAAATGAATAATTGTACATTAAACAAGTAGTGGACTAGTATTCCGAGAGATCATTTTTTTTACTTAGCGCAACTGATGGACAAGCTGAAGACTTATTGGAAGCTGTTTATTAGAGAGCAGAACAGAGTGTCTAATCTTATTATCTGTGTCAATATTAGCCAAATATTTGTAGGTAAAGACGGAATTGTGGCAACCATTTTGGGGACTGCAATTTGAATTTTTAGAAGTTATTTGTAAAAAAAAAGTTCAGCGTGTTTTAAGCTACTGGTAGCAGATGTTGGCCGATAAACAACTTTAGCCAGTTTAGGGATTTCTTTCGGAAAGCACATGAATAAATCATTTTTTGTCTCTAATTTTCCAACCCCAGACACGCTTGTCATTCATTCAAGACTAAATAGAAGGGTAAAGACACGTATGGATTTAATTGAGGGGAAACTTGAATTCGCCTTTAGGGTCGACCGATAATGGGCTTCTAAAATGCCCCTCCACTGGTTCCTGAACCGGCCGTGCGGCCGCTTTGACCATATTACTTTTGAATCAAAATCTTTGTCGATTCTTTTGATCCCCTAGCTGATTAGATAAACAAATCTCAAGAAATATCACTGCAGAATTTCAATTGACCATTTAAAATGTTTCAAAGACGAAGCCCTGCTTTTAACCGAACCCTGAACCAGTATCAAAGTTATGTTCAATACGCGTACTTATCACACATTTCGGCACGCCATTGAATCAAACTCAACCCAAAGACAAATTTTCTCTACCAAAAAAAAAAAAACCAAGCTTTTCAGCCGAACAATTTTGATTTAAAATGTATGAAAATGCTATTGCATGTCATATCTATTTACACAAAATCCCCTTTAAATTTACACTTCAAAGGCGCTAAGAAATTGTGAGTTATTGCCAAGATCATGCGAGGAGCGGGCAATACGTTTTAAAGTCGATTACCATCGGACGGGAAAGATAAGATGAAAATGTCATATTAACGCTGATATTAGTCATTCTAAACGCGCGATATACAATCAACCAACATAAACAGTGTGTCTGAGGGGGCCAGTAAGATAGCCTATAATGTATACGGCATTTTGGAACGGTCTTATCAGGCCTTGACACGAGCGAAACAGACCAACCCCTTAAGGCAATTTGGCAAATAAAAGACATGATTTTTTTTTCTTCTAAGCCATTCGCGGCCTCTTTTTTGTCGTTCGGCCATAATCACGTTAAAACTTTTCAGCAGAAAACTTTAGATCTTTTTAAAGAGATAAAAACTTGATCGGAAAGAAAACTTGTTTTAAATATTTCATTTAAAGACTTTTTTGATTTGTCTTTTCGTTTCGAATTTTTTAAACTCGACGCTATTGTTCTTGCCAGCCTGCTATAACTGTCGTAGTTAACGGTGCTTTTTACTTTCCAAGTCGTTCTTGCTTATTCAACATACTCAATTACCGTTTTTCAAATTAGTGGCGAGAGGACTCACTTCCATGAATGAAGTCATACGCGCTCCTGCGCTCAGTGAATAGCAAAGTTTTGACGGACTAATCAAGTATTTAAAGAGACATCTTTATCACTTTGATATCGAGTTAACTTTTTAATCAATTTTCTTAAAAGGACCGGCTTCTATAGATGAACATTTTTCCGGAAAGAAATAAAATATCCTCAGAGGAATCAAATAATACAAGATAAATGACGAAACATTCTGACAGGCCTAGTGATTTTACTGGTCCACCATATGAAAAAGTTGTTTTTTTTCATTGTTTATTGTTACGGTATTGATATTTTTATAATTTTGTTGTAATTTTTTGGGGATGTATCTTTAGGGGGAAGTGATTGACTATAGTTGGTTATTATGCATTCGTCACTGGCTGAATACCATACTATCGAGTCAATCGCTTCGGCCAACACAGTTCAAATCACCTTCTATGACAGACCAATTTTGTTAGAATTGTAAATTATTGCAGTAGTGTTTATCGTAAACCGGTGAGCAGGTGAACACCTCAATCGTTTTAATCCCACTAACAAGCCAGTTTCGAGTCAGCAAATGGCTTTTTCGTTTAAAACCAAATGATAGGAAATGAGATTTCTTTTCCTTGTGATAGGCGCTTTTCGTTGACTTTTTTGACAAATTTGTCTCTGAAGAAAAATTATCCTTGGTAATGACTGTGAATGTGTAAATGCTTCTATGCTTCTACGCTCCGAATGTTTGCTTTGAATAAGCTATTAGCTTTCAAAAGAAAACCCAGGCTCTCTTTTAGACGGTAGTATTTGGAGAGTGCAAACAATAGCGTTGTACTTCTGATTAATTTTGCTTTATTAACAGGGATAATACCATCAGTTTTGCAGACAAAGGACCTAGGCAGCTGCAACATTTAAATTTAAGCTCCGACGAGTTTTCATTTGCGAGAAAAAGACGAAAGCAGTTTGTTGTCAGTTTGAAATTAAATACACCAAATCTTGATTTCGACCTCAAAGCACTTAGGACTCGAAAATAACTCACATTTACCTTCCAATTTACAAATTCAAGTGCCAAGAGCGAAACACAATTAGCCCAACTCCCCTCTTCAGCAAATTCTAAACAGCACGTTGCTAATAATCAAATCTTTCATAGGGTTTTTTTAATTTTGAAATCAGTTAATTTTCATCTCGCGTTCGTGTTTTTCAGTGTTTCCTGAGCATTGTTTGTGAGGTTAGTTATTCAACTCCTCTTTTTTTAGCCAAAAGCGCTGGTTCATATCAAAACTGATCTTTGTTTAGGGCGGAAGGATTTGCTGTTTCAATACTCGAGGTGAATTTCAAAAGATTGAGGCGAAAGAAAGGCCAATGAATTAGAATATAGATTGTCCGGTGGGAGACCCTAGATGACGCTCTCTTCGCAGCCTAGTCTTTCATAGTTCAACTGAAAAGTGTATCGAGTTTATCTTAAAGCTAGCGGGGGCCTTGCGTCACTTAACAATAGCTATCCCGCGGCTTATACTATGAATGTACCAAATAATATCGCAGTGGGTTCCTGCTTTAGCCCCAGAAAATATCAAAAGAACTGCGTGAGATAGTTTTCCAATAAGCGCTAGATACAGATCGTGTGCGCGCCATATCTTTTCGATTTGTTGAACGCAATTGCACTATTTCTATTTGTGTACATTAATCCGAATAAAATATTTTTATCAGTTTTGAGACAAGGATAGGTTAGTGGATCTCTTGAAGAAATTCCTGCCCGAGGCAGTAAATCTTAATGGGTACCTTTTACTTTATTTTCCACTGCAAATGGGATCTAATTAGCATAGAAATTGGTCGACTAGAAGAACACTATTCTTTCCTGCTCACTAATAAACGCGCTAAAAGAATCTTTTAATAGATTCAAATGTGGATTTTTTTCTTTTTCAAGAGCAGTGAATTAGGATGTAAAACACAAATAATAACTCCTAAGACCTTAAATGATTTTTTCAACTCTCCCTGTCTCTATTCTTTTAGTTTATAATTTAAATCTTTAAAAAGCAAAAGAAAGACTTCGTCTCCTTGCTTAGCTAAAAGGTTGACTACCTAGGCTTATAACTTACCTATATGCAGTATTTAATGCGATGAAAAGCAACAATAAAAGGTTGGTTGACTTCGGAATAGATACTTAATTTTGCCTCTAATGAATGCAACCTCCTAAGTACTTTGATCTGTCCTCGCCAAACTACTTACACAAAACTATGAAAAAAAAAAACCTGTATGCTATGTTTTCTTGCCAAAATCTGCCGGCTACCTTGAATTGTTTAACTGGATGTTGTGAATGTTTGGCTTTTCACATGTAGCTTAGAGTTACCAAAAATAATGCTATGAATTCAGATGGTCGGTTGTGTATAAATTGCAATGTTTAATATTTAGAAATGTTACGGCACAAAATTTGATGCTGTGAAGTTCATAAGGATATTTTCCAAGTGCGAATACAATGAATGCGTTGAAAAGAAGCGAACATCCGTTGAGAGGGGCTTAAGCAGATTTAACTTTTATTTCTTTTATGAAATTATTGAGCCATGATTTGAAAAACTTTAGACAATAAAATCCCCCTTCAGCCACACCGCCACTGCTCAAATCAACTGTCGAATGAGCAATTCACATCCTCTCGGCGTGGAAATTCAAAGTTACAAAGCAATAAACATCGAAAAATAGCTGTTTCCTCAAACATCGGGGAACTTATTGATAACAACAGTTTGGAAGCTTAACCAGCTCCGGAAAAACTTGGAATTTTAAGGATCTTAATCTAAAGTCATGCGGAGAAGCCGAGCAAATTGCCATGAACGTGAGAGCCAAGTTCAGGAGTCTTGTAGGAAAAGACAAAGCTAAGGTTTCCAGCGAGTTTGGTTAATTAAAAAGAGACATTGTTCGATAAGTTTGATTATTTGATTGCGTTTTCTTTGGTACTGGACTCTCCTGCGATGCGTCATGTACTTGTGAATGAATCAGAATTTTTTTTACTTCAAATTTGACATGAATATGGCCAATTTCCCACCCAACACCCATCATCATGATGTATGATAGCACTTTCAAGTCAATTGGGATGTTGTGGCAAATTGTGAAAATTTAATTTTGTCGTAAGCAAATATTCATTTATAGTTTCAAAGAAATCTTCCACTTTAGAATATATTTCAAATCAAATCAAACAAACCGTCGTCGGAGGAACATTGTGAATTTTTTTGATTAAACTTTGATACATGAAACTCAAGAAAGCGGATGTTTGAAATCCAATGGAAGCATCAAGCCGTAAATGTTAGTTTAAGGAGGCTTGTCAGCAGGTTCTTTGTAGAATATCAAAATTAAAGCTGTATTGTTTATACTGCAGGGGAAATTTTCATTAGGTGTAAATCGCTATTTACTACTTGTGGGGGTGTCCGGGCAGGCCGGCCCCGCGCGCCGCGCCGCCATACCTTCCCAACATGCGTTCAAAAGGCTAGTGGTGGTACGCATGCGCGCTGGCCAGCAAAATAAAACAAGGACTTCGGCAGCTGCAAGGTTAGTAGATGAATTTATGTTGATGTGAGCACACTTCTATCTATACTCAATCCTCTCCATCTTCCGGTTAGCGTGCTTTACTGCCCAAGCTTATCACTTTAATAAGTCCAAAGTTGACAGTAGAGAGGTTATTTTGCGACTGGCAGCTCGGCGGTTTTGTTATTTTTTTACGAGCGCATGTCCGGTCTTGGTTAAGTAGTTTGTACGTATTAAACTCATTACTAATTTCAAGTTGTGACAACAAGAGCACGAGTCACGTTAAATTAGCATGGAAGTTACCACTTCGCGTTAAGTTCAGCTGCTGTTCAACCAGTTCAGTTTAGACCTCAAGAACGTGGTGGTTCGCTTGCTGTACGGTTTATTGACTTCCAAGTTTCGCTTCATCTGAACAGTGGACTCTCACATTTACTGTTAACTCTATCTGTTTATCCACAATTTTTACATCAGATGCTTTAAGGACGGTAGTTTACGAGTGATTAGGATTTTTAACGAAATTATTAGCCATTTGAAGAATGCTTTAGCTTTAATCTTCTTCCTGGACTTCAGTGGTGAAGATCTCTGCACAGACTTAACATATAGTATACCGAGTAGTGCTCAAAAAAATTTGACTGGATCAGGTTAAACAAGTGCTCCCAAGTGATTAACCGTAGCAGTTAAATCTGTCAAGACAACAAGCTGGTTTGTTCAAATTGGCTTAACCTTTATATCATACAGAACTACGAGTTACACAACTACAAATCCAAAGGCGGAATGATGGAGAAATTGGGTACTCCGGCTTATATTCCTAACCCACTAACTTCTCCTGCTTTGATGGTTTTAGCTTCTACTGCAGAAGCCACACGCCCGACAGCTTCATCGCCAAGTTCCATCAGTGACTACCATGCTGCTTACTCTAGTTCCAGTAGCAGGTTTATTGATGGAGATACACTGCATAGGATGGTATTGAGTACTTCTCCATATCAGCATCGCCCCTCGCACCTGTCTTTGTATCACAGCCAGCAATCCAGTGAGCGATACTCCGACAGAGTTTCTCCGGACTACAACCCTCATTTTTTCCAGATTCATTCTCATTTGGGAAGTGGATTATTGCACAAGACCTCAGGACCAACTGCAGTTTTTAATGGTACCAGTGCATTCAGGAGGATAAGCCCCCATGAACATAGCTTTTCTTTCCATCACTTGCAGCACCAAAGAAGCTTGTTGGAAAGAGAACATAGTTTTGAAAGTCTTTATCACAAGCGCTCATCCTTGGACCTTGAGAGTGAGCAGGAAAGAATGAGCAAAGACAAAGTGTCCCCTCGAGTTGCTGAAAGAGATATGACAGAATATACCAGTGCAGACCACTCCCCAAATGCAAGCCCTCGCAGTACTCACTCCAATGAAAGCACAGAAAACAACCACAGATTTGATACAGTGAAGGTCAAACAAGAAAAAGAAGATATCAAAGAGTGCTGTGATATTGCAGATGATGACAACCAGGCTGATATTAACAGAAGATGTAAGTAAAAATGTGATAATGATCAATAAGTATAATATTTATGTTCTGTGGTTTATGGTGTGAATCTGAGAAGAAGTGATATGGAGTTGTTTTGTTTAGGTCTAAGATGAGTTAAGGGCTCTTAAGAGACGAATAAATCTGTATCAGTCAGCATCCTTCAGAACACCTGTACACCACTTATTGCGTGAATTAGCTTACAGCAATATATAGCTCTAAAACTGTGTCCCTCTCAAATGTGTTTTAAATTTCCTGACACAAATTATACCCCTATATTTTAAAAGCATGGCATTAGGTTAAAATTGTGTCTAGATGTGTCCTCTTCTTAGATGTTGAAATTCTGCTCTCACTACACCAAGTATTAATTCTAATATATTCATTATCAATCTGAAATTCTGGTTTCTAACTTTACATTATTTAAGGTATAGAGATAATGAATTCCTAATTGGTGTTTGCATCTGTATTAAAGTAAAGAAAATTTAGAAAAGTTCTATGACATCAATAAGAGAATTTAGTTCTTATTCCAGGAAAAACATAGTCAATTTTACCCGGTATTCATTTTTAATCACTGTTTTGAAAAAAAGGATTTCTTCACTCTTGTTTTTCAAGACTTTGCTTGTGACTGCTTAGAATTGGTTAATTTGAGACTTCCACTACTTTTCAAATTTAATCATCTTTATTAAAATTCTTCTTGTTCTTTGTTCTGCTGATTGAATTTCTGGGTTGAGTTCCTTTTTGCTATTTAACAGAACTGTTAGAACTCCGTTTTCATCAGGAAATTAGTAAGTGCTAATTTTATCTTTCTACGAAATGAATATTTTTTACCAGTCGACTTGTTTTTGAGGCAGCATGAATGACTAAGTTCTTATCATTTTACAATTTTCTCATTAAAACAGTCTGGCATATTTTTTTTTGTGCTGTGAAAAGAAAGTAGTTATTGAGTTTTCCCTCTTACTGGTGTTCCTATTCAAGTTCTTCATGTTAATTGTAAACATTAAGGCCTGTTAGGAATAGTTGATATGTAATATACTCCCACAAAGAGGGCAAAGCAGCTGCTTTATTTGCATAAGAAAACAGAATATTACTAGACTTCTCCTATCACCATGGTATGTTCACAAAAACCAACCCCTTCTAGATTTTTGTTAAAACAAGTTTTGTGTTGTCTCAGCTTTCCTTGCCAAAGTGGTCCTCAAACAGTTTTGTTTTTCATGTCTTGAGGATTTCTGGGGCCTCTTGTGTCTTAAGTGGGTGATTGTGCGTTGTTAAGGGATTGTGTGCAAGTGTTAGTTATCTTGTGAGTTGTTTAAATTGCCTTTCCATTTACTAGTTTAAGTTATGTATGAAAAAGAGTTGTGATGTGGCCACCAGTGGTTTACCAATTCACATATTGATGATAATATTTAACATTTGTCTTCTGGATTACAGACTTCATCATTTTGAACACTGCCGCTGGTCCTTTTGATAGCACCTTTTTAATATTTTTATTGATTTTTTATTCAGTTCTAACAACATTTTGAATATTATTCTTTCAAGATTAAAGTCCATTTGAGTAGATATATGAACTTAACTTTCACAACTCTTGCTTTTATCTTAGTTGGAAAAATTAAGTTTGTCCTTTTTTATTAGTGTTTGATTAGAGAAATTTTTTCGATTTAGAAAAGGGAATGTTTTGTAGCACGATTTGAGTTTCTGAAGATAAAAGCTAGGAAGAAATCACTTTTAATCTTTTTAAGGAATTATGAAGATTAAGTTTCAGAGAAACCCAAATCCCTTTCAAACGCATCTTAAGCAAATACTCCTCTTTCTATTGATGGCTGGTATCTTGTCTTCTATTGCAGTCATTCTCAGTGGAAATGTTTTAAAAAATTGTTTTTAGTTCATAAATGGTGGAATTGCCAGTTCTGCTGACAATGATTATTATTATAATTATTTTTGTTCATTTCTTGCCTATCAAGTTGTAAGAATATTTTGTCTTGTTGACTTTCTTGTCTGTCTTGCTGTGTATCGTATAACAAGCCATTTGCTCTGCTCTTTATGCCCTTAGGATGTGGCTTAAAACACATTACCGGTAGCCAATGAACTACACCAAACATTGAAACCCAAGTCCACCTTCCATTTTTCTGCTTTATATTCAGTTTGTGAAAGAGAGTTCAAATTCAGATTCCACATATATATAGGGATATCTTTTATTCTTAAATTTCATAAGCCGGGTATTGACAGTTAAGACGTCAATCCACTGCACACTAGAATACTCCCAATACACACACACCTAGTTCTTTCCACTTTTACAAGATTAAATACTGACAACTGAATGTTTAACATTTCACTCTCCATGTGCTTGAGAAGCTTAATTCACTTGGGGGGGATTAGAGGTTGCTTTTACACAACTTTTATTCAGCATTAGTGGTTTTGTAGGGTTCAAATTAGGTTGTTTAACTTTTTGTGGCTCCAATCTGTCTCTGATTGTCAAATGACTTGATCTGTGTTCACATTAAGTATAGACTTCCCAAAGTAATCACTCTCCTGTAAGTAGCATATTCCTTATTATTCTTGAACAGTCAAAAGTTTTCTGATAGCATTTCAAGCCCTTTACTGTTCTATTAGCCCTGTCATTCACCTCCCATTTTCATTTAGAAGTGCATTAAGAGTCTGTGTACCTTGACTGAAAGTGTGAAAATATTATTTCTTTTACACCTTTTTTTCAATATTACATTTCTTCAGCTCAGGCTGATGCTTTGAACCATTTTTAATAGATTGACATTCCTTTTTTAAGTTGTCTAATGTTAGTAGTATATATAAGAAGCACAATTTTTCATATTGCTTTGTAGCTCATTATCAATTCTTTTGTTGGAATAAGAGCAGTCTCTAGAACATGACTGTGTTAAGCAGTGACAGTTGTTAATTGTTTAAGCAATGTATTGTTATTATCCTATGGAAAGCTCATGCTTGCACTGGGGTGTTGCTAATGGTTACCGCAGACCTCACACTGGAATGTACTCTGGTTAAGCTGCTTTGCATATACAGTGTTTGTGGGTCAATTCAAGGTCCTTGACATGACTAGTAGCCTTCTCTCTTTGGCACTTAATTCAAAGACAACTTACTGTGAACACTAAAGACTTTACCTCCTGTGCTTCGAGGAAGTCTTTCCCACAAAAAAGCCTACATTATAACTATAATTAAAACAATTGCCAGGGGCTTTTACTTTCTAGAACTCTCGTAATTTAGCATCTTGGCCAATTTAATATTATGAATGAATTCTTAATCTTCTGGAAAACAAAGCAAATTAAGTTGTTCAGCTGGGCAAATAACTAGTCAGGGAGAAGAAGAACCCTTCAGAAGGAGGTTTTTCTTCATTGTCAGTGTTTGGGTGTATGGAGTTGTTATTGATTCATAGATGGGCTGAGTTGAATTAGCTGGCTTACCACCAACACTGCCAATATCCACTTACTGAGCAAATTGTCTTTGGCAAGTGTTTAATGAATTGTCAATATGAATAAGACAAGCCCTTAGGATTCCCTTCCCCTTTCCTTTCCAACATCCAAATATTCGAATATTCACTTCGATTTTAAAACAGAAATTTTTAGCTTAGTTTATATTCAGAAAAATATTGTAGAAAAAGAAACAAATGTGTACTATTTTATTCCTGATGAAGTACAAATGTATGATTTTTTTTGAATAGCTTAACTCATGTTTTATGCATAGTTCACAATGTGAGAAACTTCACAAGATTAGAATTCAATTCTTATTTATTATAAGTTGTGAGCAAGTAGTTAGGAAAGAAAAGATTGTCTAAGGAATCAGGACAGTTTCATTCAATATTTTTATCAAAAGAAAACTTGATAAATTTAGATGGGATTTTTGAGTCATTTATGGTAGCTTAGAGTTTATATCATAGGTAATGTTATCTGCCTTGTGTAAAATGCATGCAAGTAAGTGATGATTAGATTTGATTAGAACACCCTGATTTCTCTAACTTGTTGTAGGTGGTATCAATACTAAGTACTGGTCCAAGGCTAGTTTTCATCTGGACAGAATGTGCTTGTCTCTTCTATTTTAACTCTGTCTGATCTTATTTCTTTGAATTCAGAACTATTATTATTCATTTGTGTAGGTGTGAACAATGGAGAAGTCTTCCTTTTGTATCATTTTGATCCAAGGTGTTTGTTTCTTTACAGCTGTATCTTAAGCTTATTCTTTTCATCTTCCCTCTGTGATTCAAGTTAGGTTAGGAGCCAGTGGGCCGGAAGATCACATTTCTTGACAAACTGAATGGTCATTTTACCACAAACTTAAAGCCTATCCTGCAATTTCATGTGAAAAAATGAAAAAAAAAATCCTTTATAAATGATCTATAGCTCATACCTGTCGGTAAAGTCTTGTTGCAAATCAATTTTAATTACAAAGAGACAAGTCAGTGAATTATCAACCAGCATCACTGTCCTCAATGAACCTGACAGTGTGCACAAGTTTTAGGTTTCATTCAGGAAACCTGTATGTCATATGCTAGAATTTCAACATTTCTAATATGTATGCTATGAATATCAAGACAAGCAGACTGACTAGATCATGCCACATCATGAATGAAATATTTAATTCTCATTATTTCACTTTATAATATTAAACCTCTGAAAATCAAAAATCAAACAAAATCTGCCATTTTATATTTGCTTGAAAAGAAAGGCTGCTCAAAAACTACATGTAGGATTACTCGTAATACTGACCATCACATTGTAGTGTTATCCTTGGGTTTTACAGTATTTCAATCTACTGGGCAGACTAGTTACTGTTTAGAAATGTATTAAATTTTATCCACAATATAGTCTACAGCACAACACATTTATAGGTAAGGATATTATAATTTTTATTATTTGTGAGTAGTAAATGACTGTATTATTAGTAGTGAACAGGTAAACTGGTAAACACGATAAAATGAGCAGTTTTTGGGCAAATGAATAATTACGGTATACAATTAACAGTTGGCCAGCCACCATGAAAGGTGACTCATCCTTAACTAGACACACACCCACTCGGCCTTAGATATTGAGAAGCACTGTGCTTTTTATCAGTTTTTTTTAGCCAAAGAAGGCTTTCAGATGCTTCTAACTGTGGCTGCTTCATTAACACTTGTAATAATTGTTAGTTGAATAGTATAAAATATAAAAGGAAAGAGATCAATGTGTTTTCTGGACCTGTTCTTTATCATTGAATGGTGAAGATTAAATTGTGTTAATTAGTTTAAACCATA
>WUCR03054752.1:0-19066 GCA_009858155.3 Phymanthus crucifer
TGCACGAAGTAGAAGCTCTTTCTACTCTCTGCAACAAAGAAATTTGTTGCGCGCAGGGTGGTAATACGAGCAACATTCGCTCTGCAACTGTCGACGCGACAATGTTTCGCGACAAGTTGCACGGGTTTGTTGCTCGTATTGCCGCACCTAAAGGCTAATTCTTTCAAGGTGTCTTTATTAATACATTATCTTCGTCTCACGAAAGTATACCAGAGAATTTTTTTTGTATACTCGGAGAAAAAAGAACTTTTCTTTTCTCACTGAAACTCTCTTGAATTCTTAGAAAACGTGCTGATATGCACACGCACGCGCAGTCGTTTTTCCCTAGTGTCGGCGCAACGTTGTTGCTTTGTAAGTTGCAAAGTAAATGTTGCCATTTTCATTGCACAACTTTCTGCAACAACGCATAGATGCCGTAACAGTCCATTCGTATTGAATTCGTATTGAACTCCTAGGCGAATGTTTTGTGGATCCAGCGGTTGCTAGTTTTCTAAGCAACCGTTACAGACCTTGTTCAAGGCAACGTCAAAGACTCAGTACTAAGTCCATTCCTCGGGTTAACAGAACTTTTAAGCACATTTCTATTCAAATCGTCAACTGTAATACTCCAGTTTCGAGTTCCCTTTTGCACTGTGTTAGCCTCGATTGTGTGTAAGATATTCATAAGTGAGAGTCAAACCTGTGAAGTTCTAAAGCAACTGTAGTGTTCATTTCTATACATTCCTCATGTCGTCATGCATCGTTACCATGGTTACTACTAGGTCTAAAGAATAAATTACATGCTATTGAGGCTAACAGTGCAAAAGAGAACTCGAAACTGAAGTATTGAGTTTAAAGGAGTTCATTAGCATCTTGAATCGTGTTTTGGTCGAGATGTGTGGATAATTGGGGCAGGCTGGTAATCGTTACCACAGGAAACCCAATTAAACGGAATATAATGTTCGGCAGTGGAAAACAGCATTAGTATTAGTTGTATCTATAAAGATAATAAGGGTAAATGATAGGAATGGTTTTGCATACAGACTGCTAGAGGAAAGCCACTAGGGCCTTGAAAAAAGAAAAGAAAAATAACGAGGGAATTAATGAGTATATGTTTTTCTCCCCGTATACAGATTCTTGGTCAAAATGATAAGGGTTTATAATCAAGACAATGATAAGACTTGCTAAATTTAGGAAAAACCTCGGGGTGTTCCTTTGACAGTTGCCATGGTAACGTCATGGTTCTACCAGTACCATAATCCTTTTCGTTTTCTCAAACATGGTGCATTGTGGTCTAGCTTCAGTACACCAATCTTCTGCTCATCATGCCTTATATGGAGTCGTTTGTACCGACGCTAGACCAGCATGCAAATCGTTTATAGGACCTCAGAAAGGACACATGAGTTAAAACCAAGGAATTCCAAATATGAACGTAATGGACCCATTACTACATAACGGTACGGAATCCAGCATATTACTCTTTTGGACAGCATCGTTTTGTATACTTGTATTCTATTTAGAAAGATTTCGACCAACAAACAAATAAGTTTGTAAGGCCAAT
Organism: Phymanthus crucifer; assembly: GCA_009858155.3. Lineage (NCBI taxonomy): Eukaryota > Metazoa > Cnidaria > Anthozoa > Actiniaria > Phymanthidae > Phymanthus > Phymanthus crucifer. The sequence continues at coordinate 1,541 of WUCR03054752.1, forward strand.
AATGGCAGTGGTAGTCGCATTACGTCATCATGGCACATTAGGCTGTCTAAATTCTTTTATGGGTCAATTCTTTCTCAATTCCGTCGCGTAAAATGTAATTTTGCCAAAGGGACCATAGTTCCCCCCATTCCAAAGATTGAAAAGAGGTGATAAACAGGTTGCAGTCGGGGTTTTGGGAATAAAAGAATATGGATGAGAGATTTTTTATAATTGCAGATAACTATAATACCAATACACATCGATAATTCCATAGTACATTATAGTGCTGGAAAAACAGATTTTAAATTAGCTGTTATTAATCAAGTAGATTAAAATAAGCAATAATCATTCAATCATATTTTTGTAAAAAACCATTTTCTTTTTGGAATTGCATTTTCTTATTATTTGCATTTTTTGAATCAAAAAGTAGCATTTTTGTTCGACAAATATGTTGCGAGAAGATCTTTTTATCTTCAGCGTAATGTCTTTCCATTTTAGACCTAATGCTATAAATAAAAAATATTAAACATTAACAAATTAGCGAAACCGTTTGCTTGAATTCAAGTTGCATAAATTCCAAAGGGGCTTTCCATTATTCAGAACTGGCTGGCCAGAAAAATTGGGAAAATTCTCGGCCAGTCCCGACTTGTGGTATTGGGCCTTTTGATTCTTTGTTCAACTTTGATTCATATTTAGTGTCTTCTTATCGGCAACCGCCGAACAAAATAAATTGAAATTGGAAAATTACGCTCCAGCTAAAAAGATCTATGTCTATTGAATCCAGAAATTCATAATGAAATTTTGTGACATACATATTATATATATAAGTAGTTAAATTAGATGATAAAGATTTATATGAATGCGTTAAAGTTGTGATAAAAAATCCAATAAAATTAATTCTAATCTGACTCCGCCTCTTTTCTTTTCCTTTACTGGAACTCTAGTTTTCCACTTTCAGCTAAACAAGGTTACATGGTAAATACGCGGAATAGAGACTTTGCACCATCACGTGATGGCAGCCATGACAGGAGGCAGGAACAAAGATCTTTCCCTCTGGGAAACTACACTCTTTCTCATGGAAATGATTTTAGTCCAGCTACTATTGTTCATGCCTCCTGTCATGGCTGCCGTCACGTGATGGTGCAAAGCCTCTATAGGAGAATGCAAAGCGATTCCGTGCGTGACAGAGTGGTGTAAGGACGCTAGCTGTAGATATGGTGTTTGGGTCCATCCCCAGTCTCTCTCTCTCTCTCTTCATCAGGCTTAAACCCCATTAGCAACAAACACCACTTTTATTTTGATCGTCCGAACTGTAAATTGTGCATATGGCCAGAAGAACAAATATACAAGTAGGATGGTTGTCAGTATCGCTATTGGGAAAACTGTGATGCTGTTGTGGGTGTATCGTGTACAAGAGAATGTTGCTGTACATGTATTTATTCTAAAACGAATTAACACCGGATTTGAGTCCATCTGCTCTCATGGTTTCTGGGTAGAAGGGTGAAGGTGCCATCATGCATACGTCATATAAGCCATTTATGCCAATTGGACCCCGCCCCTATCGGGTTATACCCTAAGGCTAGTGTGCAGGTTCTACAATCGTAATAGACATACGTATAGTTTTTTGGTCCTATTTATTTTCAAATTTATTTACATAGCTCCAAGACAATTTACCAAGTCGGCTACACTGTCTAACGTTTGTGAATTATAATTTCTCTCGTCGATAACTATAACTCGAGAAATTCTAATGCGTATTCTTTTTGTACAATAAGTTTATAGTTTTTCTCTTCCAGTAACAAATCGATAACAAAGATTTAGAGTACACTACGAGCAGCCCCGTACTCTTGACGTATTCATGCTATAAATGGTATAAAGTCTTCATGAAGTTCCCATGTACAACTGTTATTGTGGCCGGCATGACTGCTGGCTGAGGAGCGTCCTGTTCTGTCCACTTCTCTTCTTCATTGATTTCATAAACACTTTGACGCAGACCAGCCTTTACTGGTTCCCACACATGCACTGCACGTATGTCAGTCGACGCAGTTGGCGATCCTTTTCTGCTTGTGGCGTTGAAAAGTTGATTCCAAGTTCCTCCAGTGACACTCCGGCGTCCTCTTATGACAAATTCAGGTGGTCAGGGTCTTGTACCGCTCTATTTATTGATTGGGTATCGGGGTCCCTTTGTTTTTAGAAAGTTCAATTATCACCCTAAATATTAACAGAAAAATAAAGATCAACAAGTTCAGTGATGACAGCCCAACCCAGAAGTGGACTTTAATCGTTTCTATGCACGTCATTTGCCTGAAGTTGAACGAGTATCATATCTCAATAGTATGTCATGCAACTAGTTTTTGGGTCATGTCACGATATTATAAATGAAACTGAAATTGCACCACATTCATCATGTTGGATTTTTGAAAACATATTTCCTAAGTACCATGGTGTCCATATTCCGAAACAAAATAAACCGCAATTCATGCGGATCCCCTTGGTTTTAACTATTTGGGCTCCCTTTGTCGAATGCTAGGTTACTAAGTCACATTCAAGATGGTTGACTTAGTACATGGGTCATTCATAACAGGAGTATTGGTACGTTTTCACTCAAATGTGTGGCGAGGTAAGCTCTTAAACAGCAGAAATGTCACCCATGAGGAACCTACGTTGATTTCCAATGAGGGCTATTCTTTCCAGATATGCATATAGCATATTCAGCGCCGGCGAACGGCAAATTCAATCACGATTTTGGGTAACGCTCTCCAACGGAATTCAAGGCTTTCTTGTCAAAATACAGCGTGGAGGGTTTGGAAAGAGAAAATTCCTAATCCCAGATCTCAAATTTTGACCTTATTATCAAAGCTTTGGGCTTCTCCGAATGTCATTCTCATGCCTATTTTTGAATGTCTTTATTCGTGAACCATCCTAGGCCTTTTGACCCCTATGACCCCATGCGGTATATATCCCGTGGGAAACGTCAAAAAACCGTATAAAAACCAATCGGACGAGTAAACGACACTCACACATCATCAAATTAAAGACTAAAGTTTACTTTGGCGTCCTAAAAGTTTTCAAAACTTTCACAAATGATATTTTAAGAAGCCGAAAATCACTCGATTATTCGAAATCACAACGTTCATACGAGAGACCACAGGGATCCCATGACTGAGGATGGTCAGCCTGTGGTTTCAAGTAATTATATCCATTTCAAAAATTAAAGGTTATCATTTCCAAAGACGTCAGGCGACAGGCGATAGGCCGTAGGACATTTCAAGGCCCATTATAACTGGAATCACTTGGTTTTCTGTTTTTTATGAGTCTTAGAATATCCAGGATTTTTGTATTTCTTGTCTTAAAATGTCCTACTGCACCCATTGCGTGGATATACTTCAATGAGTATACTAATGACATACCTTATTCCGTAGGTTAGAAAAACAAACGCTATGCATATAGCAACTGTTGCATCTAAGAACCAAATTGCACTTGACTTTTCATAAAGAAGAGAAGCCAGTAGCATAGCAAACGCCATGATCCCTCCTGCTGTTGTGTTGAAAGCTACGAGGACAAGGTTTGACAAACTGTTACGTTTTGTGATAGTCTGAGGGGTTGGTCATACAGTATGGAGTGGGGGTAGGGGTGGGGATGGGGATGGGGCGACAAAATCAGGGGGACAACCTGAAGGTTGATTTTCTCATTTTTGCCCTTGAAAGTAGGGGTGGGTCATGTATTTTTTCAGCAACCGTATGGGGTTGGGTCACTCAATAGTCTTCCAGTTATCTGATTTTATTGACCCCCCTACACTTAAATCGCTAGCCCCTGAGAAAACAGACGTTCTTTCGCTTCTCATCTCCTTATTTTTGCGAGGATGAGGAGTGAAAGAATGTCTGTTTTCTGAGGCTAGCTTTGCCATGAGAATTAAAAATTTCTGAAAATGTAAAGATTGCTGAAATTAAACATTTTTGCATGCTTAATTTGCATTTTTTGATAAATCAGTATTACTAGTATATAGTTTGACTACTAAAGTACGCTAGGGCAAAGCAAAGTACATCACTATTAAGTGTGGTTTGCATCTTCATTTGATCAATTTGTAGTCTTGCTTTTTTCAATGATTTATTGATGAACTGAGTTGTCATTGCTGGCTTATTTAGGTTCCCTTACACACTACACACACTGAAATGCCTAACAACAGATTGGTTATAAAAAAGCAAACCAATCGACTCTTTTCGAGTTCGTACAATACCGCTGTGTTCCTTGATTACAGACTCATTTGCTCAGCCTTAGCCTCTTTTCAGTGTCTAAATATCCACAAATACCAATGGTAAAGTTAAGAATGCCCAACTTCAACCATGAAAACACTTTGAAATTCCACGGACCTTGACAGGAATGCATGAATATTCAAACTAATTCCATGTCATATTGAGGCCAAGCCTGAGCAACAAGGAACTCCAAACTGGAGTACTGAGCAATGTTTGTGGAAGAAGACCTTACCGTCTGTTCTCATGGCCATACTATCTGTTTTATATGCCACTAGATATTTGATATACGCCATAAAGAAAAGAGTAACGAAACTGGCTGCAGTAAGAATTAAGAGACTCTCGTTCTGCAGGACAAAAACACAAAAGGTAGGTCGAGTTATGTTAAAACATTTTCCTTTCACTTATCACAGGACACCTAAATTATTTATCTCTACTGAGTCACTGAAGAAAGTAGTGAGACTGTATGCAGTCTGTGTATAAAATAAATCAGGGGTTGATAAAAGGGGGGGGGGTTGGGTGGACATTTTCCCCCCCCCCCCCCCCCGAGTACTAAAAATTGAAAACATGATTACCGTTATTATCGTTTGCGGCAGAGACTTTATAGCCTGCGTCACATCCGGACACAGGCTAAGACTTTACGATGATTATAACTTCAACTCAATGCATTATCCGGCATTCTTTTCAAAATACTGATTACTTTCGCTTAACCAAAATGACTGATTTTGTTGGTTAAAATGATAATATCATTGACGTTCATGACGTTCTCCGAGTTTCTCGTCAGTAAACAACAAGGGTATTAGTTTACCGCATTTACTCGCCGAACCTCATCCCCAACAAAAAAGTGGAGAGAATTTCTTTACCTTTTTGGGCGCTTTATTGATGACTAAAGTATTAATAGCTTTTCCTAGGATACCCAACGCCGATAAAATAAAGCATGTAGCAATCCCCAGACAAGCCCTATAGAGACACAAATATGAATAAAGTTCAGAACATTTTATCCAGTAGATTTCGGATTTAGCCGCACAGCAAGATTTTCGCGCTACTGCTCCATCGATGCGGCCGTGCTCGACAGGTTTGTAAAGAAAGAACGCAGGCTCTAAAAACTGTTATGTATTAATTGTATTTTTTATAGAAAACATTTTTCACCGCTGAGTCAGTTTTAAGATAAACTACCCTAAGGGATGGACTATTAGTAAAGTGATGGTTTTTAGCCATAGACACGGAAAGTTGAAATAAGTAGACCTTTCCTGAATTCGCTTGGGATCACAAAACAATGGTTTCATGTCGAGGCGGGCCTTGATAAACAAAAGAATCAAGGCCCGCCTCGATTTCAAACCCATGTTTTGTGATCACCCGAGCGAATTCGGGAAAGGTCTATTGTTTATGGATTTACACATATTTTTTGAGAAAATGTTAAGACAGTTTTTTCAAAAATTTTCATTGGAAATATTTTTTATCAGTTGTACTTTTTGCCCCACCTACCCCACCCCCAATACTTTTCTAATTGTTCGTCCACCACGTGATGTCAGCCATGACAGGCTCTCTATAAAGAACGGAAGCGGTTCTTTAGCACAGCGGACACCATTTTGGCATTGTACACTACTTGTACCTTAAAGTGCTACTTGGAAGAAAATCGCTTCAAAATTAAAACTCTTTCCTTCGAGATGAAACTTTGCTGAAAAAAGCCTTCGTATATTAATAGTAAGTGAAGGGTTAGCTAACGTGGCGCCTTTCAGATTACTTTGCACGAGCAGTTCTATTTCTTCCTTTCAGAGCTAATCCCAACTAATTAGTGAAGGTTTACTTACTTTCTTTCTTTCTCGTATGAATATAAATGTCCCGCCACTCCTATGAACCTCCAAACCACAACAATAGATGATGCACAATCTAGAATCACCTCCAACTATTGGAAAAACCAAGAAATAACGTCACAAAAACAGATGGCTTACTTTAACATTTAGTCTTATTGAAATAACCACACATAATCGTCACTATGGAGTTTTATCTCTGTTGTCTCTATGGATCAGCCGTCCTTACTTCAATTTAGCTTTAGAGGAATCTCATAAATAAGGACTATACGGATAGTTGCCATAAATGGAAGCCCGAATCCTATTGGCTGAAGTAATTGTTCTTCTTCAAATGACGCCATTATACGCCATCTTGTTTTCATGTGACGTGACGGCGCCACTTTGGAACTGGCTTCAATAACAATTATTGCAATTTTGTTGTTTTCTTCATTATAGGATGCCAAAACGCTTGAATTATTGATACTTTTTCATTTTTGGAAACTTCACTTTCTTTTGAATATTCCGACCCCGCAAGACACCTTCAGATGCAAAATATTTCCGCCGCACTCCGGGGCAAAATAGAATTTTCTTTTATATTATAAAATGTTATCAGCAAGTGTGAAGGCCAAATCAGTGAAAACAGCCTACAAAATGATCATTAGTGAAAGGAAGTGCCACTTTCATGATCCACTAAACAATATTTGACTTCCTTGATTATTCGAGGAAAAATAGAAAAATAGGACCAGGTTTAGGGATCTTAGACAGCTTTGCATATGTAGGAAACGAAAATAGAACGAATTTCAAAAATATGATAAACGCTAAATTTAATATACAGCTGTCTTATTTAAAGACATGTCAGTTCTTTGGAGGTTTTCTTAGGATGATTACCAGTGTATTGACTCAATAGAGAATAATGACATGCCAGAATAATCTAGTATTCTGAATGAAATGTCAGGAAAACTCATAACAAAGTCCCCATTAGACAATCTTTGCTTGAGGAAAACACTCCGTCGAAGTAGAACTGGTGGGGGTGGGGGGGGGGGGGGAACTGTCGACAGTATTTTTTTACCTGAGCAATTCCACAATGCACCAATGACCCAATTTGCCTTAACATCAAAATGGGTTATTGGTGCGAGAAATAATGACTAAAATTAGCGTATTGAAAAACTTACATCCTGATAATGTCTCAGCCTGATGGCCGAAATATTAAAGAAAAATCAGATAGTGTCAATTTGTGCCTTCTTTGGCCCCCACGCTGAAATATAATGCTTCTGACTTTTCTCATGCGGAGTACACACGATCGAATGCAGCACGAAACATCTAATAACTTTCGTTTTTTGTCCTAGCCCTCTAGCGCTGCCTATGAGGCTTCACACACAGAAGAAATCTGTAATGATATCTCACAAAGACACTAAAATAAAGTAGGACGGTGTTATAATATTGCAATTTTTTTCCCAGTCACACGTCATTAAACTTTCTTGAACCTAAGCAGAAAGCGGAAAGCTAAAAGAAATCAGTTTTAAATACTCACCGCAAAACCAAAAGCTGCTGGACTCCACGCTAGGTACGAAAGCACTAGAAAAAAGAAAGGAACACCAATTATAAAACCTTTTATTTTTTCGCATATTAACTTTAATATAAATTTATCTTTTAGTATTCCGTAATGTTGATAAACCAGAATCTCATATGGTGAGCAAATTTAGGCACTTTAAGCAAATTGAAATAATGTGTGTGAAATAGTGTGATTGGCGCGGGTAGTACTCAGAAAATGAAAGTCGATGGAGTTTTAATTAATTTCTTTGAAGTATAATCATTTCGGAAAAGAAAAAAATTCAAAATATTTTAAATTTCATCGAGTTGTTATGCACACACACCCGTGTTTATCTCACGATACACCTTTTGAATAATAATGACATCCGAAAATACCACTTGAAAAATGCTATTCTGCGTCTAAAGAATTGAATATTTGAATATCTTACATAATAAGCCTTTCTAACTGGTTCAGCTGAAGAAAATATTTTTATTATTTATGATAGATTTCTAGAGTATAATAGTATATCTGCTTCCGTAAACGATTATACAACATAATAAACAGTATAGATTTCGAAATAATTGACACCTTAGAATAAATATAACGCTATAATCCATTATCGCGAGCTCGTTGGAGGAAAAACGTAAAGGGAAACAACGTTCTAAATGAAAGTTAATCACTAATCGATTATCCAAAGCAAACAAAATGATGTAAAAAAGGGCCTGACGCGAGCGACTAGTGAACGAGCGTACATTGTGTAGTTTTAAAAATATTTCTATAATAATATTCAAAGTCAGTTTAAAAACCTTTTTTTTTTCTGTCTATCTAGTATTAATAAAGGCTGCATATTGCCAAAGCTCTTGTACGTGTGGTTTTAATTTTGACTATTGGCGGGTTGGCAGCCCCTAGCCGAGTTTTAAAGTGGCCGCGTATGTTCGATTATTTTTATTCAAGCGAATTGGAGGACAAATCAAGCCCTATAAGCTCCTAAGATATCGTAACTGTCTATATATAATGCTTAGAGAACCAATAGATTTATTCTAATCTAGAGAGCCGTAGTAGTTCTTTTGGAGAGTAGCTGACGTTTCATTACATGAAGATTTAGTTTTTTTTTTCAAATACACCTGTCAGTAAAAACACGGCTGTGCAAATAAAGTTTGCTCCAACGAGAAACAATTTCTTTCTGAACAGTCCTTTTTTTTCTTATTAAGAGTTTTTCTTTTCTGGAAGTTGGTTCAAGAGACAAAATGATTGAGATACTTATTCGCTGAAGAACGAAGACAAAACAATAGATATGATCGTACTTTTTTCTCAATAAATCTTAATTCGCTTTCTTTCTCCTACAATTACTTTTGTATTTCTGAAGCTGGTTTTAAAAATAGTGAAAAAAGTCGGATAAGGAGCCAGATGTCAGTTAATCGTTGACGGTTAAGATGCAAACGCAAACAAACCAGCCTTTTTTTTCTGTCAATGGAAAAGCTCTTTTGTGTTATTCTTGTCAGACTTACCAAAGTAAATTACACCAAGGCTGAGGTTAACGATAATGGAACAAAACGAGATGACCAACGCGGCCGTGCGCCATTTTCCCGCCAACGGGGTATTGAGTTTCTCCAACTGTCTGAAAAGACCTACAAAAAAAATATTAAAAAAAAGAAAGACGTTAATGAGTTACCATATTTTACATTTTCAAAAACAATCTTCTTTTCCTAAAAACAAAGTAAACCAGAATGAGTATTCAAAATATTACAAAATCGATTGTACTTGTTTTGAAGGTTTTCAGAATAAGCCATGAAAAATTATCAGTTTGCAATAAAACCCAAGATATGGATTCCTTTCCCAAGTCCTAAAATGCCATTATATTTTCTTCATTAGTTTCTTCTATGATTATCATTTTCACGATATAAATTTTTCAAGATGATAGATATACAGGACTGCCATTTTCCCACCTTGGTAGGTTACAGCGATTCGATTCGCCCTTCGAACTTTCTCGCTATCAGGTAACGGCTTGATGTAAATATCTAGGCCCTTTACATGCATATTGCCAAACTTTGAAGAAGATGATTCTACTCTGATATGATCATTCATTCAAAACGATGAGGCGATGTTCAGGCGAACATTAATAGCCAACCGACTACGTCAAGTTATAACGACTCGAGTTTCACGGAAGCTGGACCGGATTCGTCCAATGTCACTCCACCACAACTTGTATTCAACTCCTTGAGATTATCAACTCCAAGCGAAGAGTTTACGGCTGTATTTTAGCGTTTATCTCGAGGCTAAAGACCCATATCTTAGGCGATATCAAGCCTTAAATTAACCATTTTGGAAATGACTGACATATGGTATATATTCAGGTGCATTATTATTCCAATTTAATCACCCTTCCGAGTAGTCCACACCTGAGTCGACCCTCGTTGATTGTAGAGCTAGTGTTTATGATATCAGAAAATTTCGCTAAAGACAATAAATGCAAATTAAATCGTGTCGTATTCCGACTTGGTAGACTGTGTATCTTAAGGCTATAATCAAAATAATACATCGTGTTTTCCTGTAAAACATTTTCTTTTATCACCTTGCCAATCTGATTTTTCCAACTTTTCGTTTTTCGTTTGAGAAATCTGTGTGATATTCAGATAATTTTTTCTCATTAGTATCTTAAACTTAGGGGGTAGAGTTTCATTTTAAATTTTTTTGAATTCTAAACTAACTCTCCTAGCAACAACCACATTAACTCTTTACCTCAGCTATAAAGCAATTATTATATGAAGACATTATTGAAAAAAGGGTGGAAAAAACAGTACTTAGAACGAATATTAACAAGATTCTCAAACACATTTGTTTAGAAACGTTTTGAGCTCAAAAAAGGGACAAATATTCACGCATATGAAAAATTATAAATAAATTATGAAAGACAATGCATAATATCGGTTGTAACCATTTACTTACTTCTAGAGCATTCTTAAGAACACCTTTTAAATGATTGTAAAATACGCACTATATCACTCAGAAAACTGAAATTCATTGGAAGGATTCAAATCGTTGATTTTAAATTTCCCTATACTGTCTATTTTTCAATGCCGTTTTCTTTAACGGTCATAATTAAACGAGTAAATGGCTGGAGATAATCTTTGAGGCGTATTTCTAGATGTAACACCTCGAATTCACTCAGTTTTGTTGCTTCTGACGCTTGATTTCAACTATTGAAGCATATCTTACTATCCTTCGGCAAGACAATCGTAGTTGGCATTATCGATCTCGATTATAAATATTATTTTTTCCTCATATATCTTTAATAGCGGCGCGTTAGTACTTCGTTAGCTTATCAGAGTAAGCTTTATTTGGTGACTATTTTTTGTTTTTGTTCTGCCTAGATAAGAATAGTATGCGATAGGTGATTCACTTTATTGTTAAAAAGAAATTCGACAGTATTCGAATATTGTTTTTTAATCTTTGGGCACTTTTCCCAAAGCCGCATTCTCTGGAAAAAATGGCTCAATCCTTGAATTTTTAGTACCAAATAAAATCATTTAACCAGGAGTTTGATAAGCAGTCTATAACATTCGCCTCTGTGTTGTATCAGAATTTATTATTCAAACGTCATGCACAGTACTAAATTCTGGAAGCTGATTGGCTCATCAGCTTGCTGTAACGGGCTTTACAGCATGATTTTCATGCTACGATGACATTACGGCACGACATACATTTTTACAATAGCCACTACTCAATTTTTGAACCAGAGACTTCTAGTTCGTGCTTTACCGGCAAATACACACACACACTTGCTGGCTGTAGAATGAACTCGAAAATCTTCGTACAGGCAGCATTTGATTTCTCGTTCATTCTGCAGTCAGCGCGTGTGTGTATTTGTCGGTAAAGCACTCACATCAGTCTCTCACCCTTCGGCTCGTGTTGTAAACTCTGATTTCTAGACAAAGACATGGCGGCCATGTTGGTGGTATTGACAATAGATGCTAATGATGAATCCTTTGTTAAATGGCACCAACATGGCGGTGATGATGTCACATGGAAACAAACTGAATGATTCAAAAGACAAAGACATGGCGGCCATGTTGGTGGTACTGAAAATAGATGCTAATGAGGAATCCTTTGTGAAATGCCACCAATATGGCCGCGATGAAGTAACGTGCAATCTAATAATACAATATGGTCTCTCATGTTGTAAACACTACTTAATATTTCATACACTCTGCTCTTCCAGATAACATGCTCATCTTTAGATCCATATGAATTAATGATTGAAACGAAAATACATCACAGAAACTCATAACTTGATTAAAATGTTGTTATTAGTGTGTTTAGAGTTAGCCAATGTCCTATCGTCAAATTAAAAATAAAGTAGGAAATTGTCAAGAGGTTATGCTTCAGTCACGAAAGAAGGATTTATGGTTCGAGAACAGGAGAAAAGATAGAATGCAAGATAAGGAAATAAGGAAGAAATGAAAGAAAGAATGAAAGGGAAAGAGGACTAAATGAAGATAGTGGGAAAAGCGGGAAGGAAAAGAAAGAAGACTACTAGAGAAAACAAAAGATAGGGAAAAAAGGGAGAAAGAAAGAAAGAATGAAAGCGAGGGCCAAGCCAACGTGTTTGGATTTTTTTATTATTTGGACAAACCGAGGCAAACGGAAATCATTTTGATTTCATTTCGACAAATAACAACAAACTGGCGGGAAAATCTTTTTAGGACGCGCACGTACATCCGGGACATTTGGTCCATAACTTTTTCATATCTGCACAGTGAAAATATGGAAAATACGAGTGTTTTAGTTTCCAGTAAAACACTATTATCCATACAATAAATATTATACGATACTGGAGAATTAAGTAAGGCAAAATTAAGACGCTCGGACGTCTATTCTCAAAAAATTTCAACTTTTTCCACAACAATAACACACGACGCGCACAAACTTAATCTTAATCTTACCTTAACTTTTTTCCTAATATATCATTAATTATTGTAATGTTACTGTAATTTAAATGTATGAATAACAAAAAAAATCTTAATAGTCTAGAATGGAATACAAGAGGTTTTCCTTGAATAATACGAATTATTCAATGCAGTTTTTTTCGGAGTTTATCTAAATTTGCTTCGTTTGTTTCATTCGTGCAAGCCATATAAAGCCTGTTTTCATGTAATTCATATCTCAAGCAATTTTGAGCCATGTTGCATCAGGTGATAAAACAACCGCTGCCTGAAAATACATAACCTGTCGTTATGTAACTAACTGTTATCTCAGCTGATTTAGGTATTTTACTGAAGCCTCGAGTGCAATGTTGCCGAGAGCTCTGATTTTAATGTGTTTTAAAATGCATTAAAATGGGTACATATGTTTTTTTATTGCTTTAGGCAAAAAATACATTTTAATTCTCTTGAAATTCTATTTGTTAGCTCTTTATGCAAAGCTAGTGTTATTTCATTCTCGCCAAATTGGAGAATTAAAGTGTTTAAGTGCTTCTCTGAAAAAACCCTTTTTGGCGATCAAAGTCAAGGGCACACTCACAATTTGAAGTGAAACCTACTCTAGCTCGGAGAAGGCAGACAAAAACTTCTCCAATCAAGCAAAGAGACTTCAAGAGACTCGGACTTTATTGAATATTCACAAGTGACTTTAAAAATAGGAAAGAAAAATATAAAAACCAGAAATACGGATAATACAGTATATATTTTTGGTATTCATTTTAACCGAGTGCTCAGTATTTGGTACTAGCAACATTAGCGTCGAAAGCTAATATTATGTGGGGTGGCTGGAAGTAGCGTTTAAGAAAGAAAAGTTGCAATTGAATAGTAGAATCCACACTTTGTTTCTGAATTTCCAAAACGATGAACCAAACAAACAAACAAACAAACAAACAACAACAACAACAAAAAGAAAGAAGGAAAGGAAGGAAGGAAACGAAAGGAAAGGAAAGAAAAAGATAAAAGTTAAAAAGAAAAAAAATAACGTCAAGTTTGGGCAATTAAACGCAGGTTCCGCTGAACTTGTGCTGCAACGGAAACAATTCTTCGATTGCACGTTACGTCATCGCGGCCATATTGGTGGTACTTTAACAAAGGATTCCTCATTAGCATCTATTGTCAATACGACCAACATGGCCGCCATGTCTTTTTCTTTTGATTCTCTTGGGAATGCTTGCAATCGATGAATAAACTAATCTAATCTTAATTTATTTAATTTTTTTGTATTTGGCATTGAAGGATTTAATAATTTCTCCCCAAAATTAAATACTCTAGAGAAATCACTTTTTCAATCATTATTTTTTCCACAATATAAAAAACTATAAAATATTTGTTATTAAAATGTGTATTTGCAACTGTCTCTTTTTATTATATTATTTGAGGAATAATTGGCTTATTCAAAGATTTTAGTTTATTGGCGAAAAAGCGCTATCCGTGAGCTGTATTTTAGTTTGCATGAACCAAAATGTATGCTTGAGCTTCAGCAGTGAGTTTTGCCTTAATGAATTATTGAAGTTATCTTTCAGTAATTAGTTTTACTTCCTGTCCTTCGCCGGGGTTTTTGCCCAGGTTTTCCAGTTTTTCTAACGCCGCAAAATCCAGCTTGAACGCGGATTGGGTCTACATTAGTGTTCGTTAGCCATGGCTGTACTATTTAAAAGTCTAGCCCATGAAGAATATGGACTATTTATTCTTAGCAGCACAAAACCAAATGATTTTATATCAATAATAATAATAATTAATAATTAGTTCTTGTTTTGTTTTGTCCCACGCTAATCTTACAATTATCAGTGACGGTTTCAGTTAATAAATCACTACAAATTCAATCAAAAATTAAAAAAAACAAAAACAAAAACAAAAATAATACAAACCATTGGAAAACGGATTTAAAAGCCGAGCTTCAGAACAAACGTAATTACAACTCCAAGTGTCGTTACCAGGGCAACTGCAAGAACGACTCGCTATTTGCCATTAAAACCATTCGTAATACTACCTTCTTATCTCTTGCTAATCTTCGCAAACTACTTTGTTTATCGTTATAAGTTTTATCTGATTTCGCCGGCTGCAGGTTCTAGCTGTACTAACGATTTTAACTTGATTAATAGTCCGATTCTACTAAGTTGTGCCAACCCTGGTTGGAGACAGAACCAATTGAATAATCTTAGAAAGAAACTCTAATTTTCTTTCATGTCGATGAGAAGATCCAGAAAAATTTTCTATTGTTGTCTTATATCTTTATTTCGTCCGATTTACGTACACGTTAACTATTACCAAATATTGATATATATTAGTGTTCTATTAGTAGTGAATAATTCCGACTTTTATGCCAGATCAATGCTAGATATTCTTTACAGCTATTTCAAAAAAGGTTGAAAACTGAAATTGTATTCCAAGACCAAAATGCATTATGGGTGATAGTAACAAGTCGTCTCAAGTAAGATAAATGAGCTATATTTATTTGATTTTTATTGAATTCCATCTTATAATCAAGATACTAGCTATATATATTGAAGGTATTGCTGTTTATTTAATTTTTGTCTCTTATTAGAGATCCACAATGCCTTTTGGTCTTGGAATACAATTTCAGTATGCAGTATACAGTATTCAACCGTTTTTGAAATAGCTGTATACGGTTGGATCTTCCGTCCAAACTGAACCAAACAGCACTGAAAATGGAAATTTTTGAAAACTCTTTCCATCGTACCGAGAAAGGCCCTGTCTACACAAGGACTGGGAGTTTAGTTTACAAGTTTATCCAGGGAATTTGTAAAACTTCTAACAATGTGTTCTTAAAGCTGTGTCAGCTGCCTCTTCGATCTCAATATCGATGAACAAGTGACTAGGGCCGATTTGTCGATTTCTTTGGGATTTGTTATGTCTACAGATCAAAGTCCCGTTGCGGTGGGAAGTTTCTGTGCAAGTTTTATCTCTTTAAAATGGCTCAGCATTTTATTATATTTGCCCTAGAACTTTTGCTTTAAGATTAGGCAAAAGCTGGTTGATTAGACATGCACCAATACTAACTGCCTTTTTTATATAAAAACTTTTAGTTTTTGCTTCTTTTTCACGTACGTTCGATGCAACTTGGACCGTATTGTCTCAATATTTCGCTCTTTGTAATTTAAATTTCATCGTATCATCATTGTTTTTGTCTCTTTTTTTTTTTTGAATATCTAATCTACTCTTTTATCTTTCATGATTCCCGTTATCCTGATATTTTATCATTAGGGAGCACTTAGAGCGTACTACTTAAAGTCACCCAGACCTGAAAATGCGAACCTCATCTTATAACTGCCGTTTCATGTTCAAACGTGGAAAATCTCGCTTTTTTACTTCAAAAATCATCTTGGCTTTAGAGCTCTTTACGATTTCTTCGGCTTAAATAAAACTAACTTATTGATGTTAAAACATTAGGAAATCATGAACTCATTAGGCAGAGGCCTATTAACACCATTAATAGGTGAATGTCGAAAAACAGAATTCAATTATAAGCTGTTTAGATATATCAATAACTATCAATAGCCATCTCCAAACACTGTTTTCAAACTCACCAGTAGTCATGTCGTTGCTGAATCGACGACACTGTGTCCTCAGATCTCGAGTTAGGAGAGGATCTTCTTGGCGCTTCGCCTTGCCAACCGTAATAAGATGTGCTTCTCTGGTTATCGATTCTGTAATGCGAATGTTAATATAATCAGTGATCACCTTGATGTGAGACGTCTTGTAACACTTTTGTTGTTTCCAACCAATCAGAGGCCTTGGTATGGAAAGTTTCATTTTATAATGAGTTGATGGGTTAACTCGCAGACAGCTGGATAAATAAGTCAAACGTTTGCAAGAGAAAAATATTGTCAAATAACAGGTGGTTTTATCGAGTCAGCCGTATCCTGACTTTTAATTAGTCAGCCACAATCCATTTTTAGTTAGCGTTTTCGAAATTTGATGAACTCGTTCGTCCCATTCTCCCTTCCCTCTTTCCTCCCTTCCCTCCTTCCTTGTTTCCTCCCTCCCTCCCTTCCCTCCTTCCTTCTTCTCCCTTTCTTCCCTCCCTTCCTTCTATTCCTCCCCCTTCTTCTCCATTTTCCTCCCTCCCTCCCTCCCTCCCTCCCTTCAATTCTGTCTTCCTTCCCTTGTTCTCTCCTTTTTCCTACCATCCAATTTTCTTGTCTTTCTGTCAGTCAGTCAGTGAGTCGGTCGGTCTGTCTGTCTTATTTACTTTACTGTTTTGGTACTGTACATGTTAATATTGATCACATTCCTCTTATATTCATTAATATATTTAAATACTTATATGTATATTGTATTATACTGAACTATAAAGCTAATATCTATGATCATGTATATATAGTTTTACACGACTTTATTTTTTTTTTATATTGGTCTTTAAATCACTCATTTTCAAAACGCCCGACGTCGTTAACTTCCTGAAATAAAAAGAAGCATACACCTATTTCAAAAAAGTTGTCGGGGAGAACGGAGGTTGCATGACCGAAATGAACTGTGGGTACCTTTTGGTATGCAAAATTTCACTAGTTGCGTTGCCCATGCTTATGCTTGCGTCGCTAGTGAGAACCAGGCCTTACAGTTGGTGTATCCATTTTCGAGCAAGGGCAACGCTACTAGTGAAACTTTGCACACCAAATGGTACCCACAGTTCATTTCGGTCGTGCAACTCATTTGAAATAGGTGTATATCATATTTTGGATTTTCTAGTCGGATGTGTTAATGAAATGTATGCATAGCATGACGGCAATCGTGCATGAAAGAAGAGGATGCTTGTGCATTTGGCTCAATCATTGCGTTTACGCCTATTACTCGGGCTACCTGCAAAATAAGCCGAGTCTAGTTTTAGCAAACTTTACTCGAGTCAAAAGGCGATAAGAATTCATCCCGATGGATGGAGAAAGTCTTCATTTCGGTAAAGCCATTACCGTCGGTTTCATCTAAGCGAAAACACTTGAAAGAAAAACCGTGACTAATTGGGGGCGGTTTGTCTGAGTTTT
>WUCR03055472.1:0-19032 GCA_009858155.3 Phymanthus crucifer
TATTCCTTTTTCCATTATCCATTATGGATAGTCCACCATCCGTATTCCTTTTTCCATTATCCATTATGGATAGTCCATGGTTCTTTGTCCATCGTCAATTGTCTGTCCATTGTCGTCAAGTAGTAAAGGGTCATCAACCATTGAGTGTAGAAGACTTGATCGTAATTCCAATCAGAAGAGTCGATCAAGTAAAGTAGTTTCGTTGTCAACCATCAAGTCCATCAGACTTGATCGTAGTCTAGTTTAATACTGTCGGTCCATTGAGTTCAAGCAGGTTTGTCATGAGTGTTTTAGAGTTCATTTGTTTTAAGGTATCCAGTGATTCCAGTGAAAAGATAAATGAATGTTAAAAAATAAGAAAAAAAAGCAACCAGCCGGTATCCATAGCAGCTTGTCGTCTTGGCTTGTTCTTGACTGAGGAGAGTGAATGATGTTACCTTGGCTGCTGTAATAGTCCTCAGTTATAGCCAAGGACCTGATCCTGTTTACTGGCTGGAGCAGGAGGCAGTAGCCAAGGCGGCTGCCCCTCCCTTCTGAAAGAAAAAGGAATGGGAAAAAACTTTGGTAAATGACCAAACATTGCGCTCAAAGAAGTGACAGCCTCGAAAGTTTCGCGCGTTTTTTCTCCAAACGCGCGCGATTTTTTCTGTTGTCTCACGTACCTTGTTATCCTTCTTGAAGTAGCGGTACAACGCGTACGTCGTAGCGCCCGTAACCACGACGGCTGCGGCCCCTACGCACAGGTTTCTCACCAAACTCATTACGAAGCTATGCTTTCACCATGAAATTCAGTAAGAAGTGAACGGGGTTTCTGACTAATTACGTCTTTATCGCCTTCTAATTAACTAATTGCCTTGTGACGTCACATTTGCTTATCTAATTGGCGATCTATTAAAAATCGTGACCAATCGATTTAAAATCGTTAAGTAATCGATATTTTGTCGTACATCCTGCATTTTCATAAAAGGCATTCTTAACTTGCCGCAAGTTTTTGGGGGTTTGAATTTTATGGCTAATTTTTCCTTGTTGTATAAAATTTCTTCACGACCATATCGAACTACAACAGAAAGCAGAATTGCGCGCGCTCGTGCGCTAATGAATTCTGAATAACGCGTGACATTGTTGCTCAGCAGGCGGTGGGTGGATGTTAGTGTACTATAGTACAGTAGACTTTGATGCACGAAGTAAAAGCTCTTTGTACTCTGTGACAAAGAACTCCGTTGCTCGCAGGGTGGTAATGCGAATAACATTTCCGGTACAAATTGCATCGTAATGTTGCTCGACAAATTATGATATTGCGGGTAATCCACAACCGGTAGAAGGAGGCCCGAGATTGAATGAACAAACAATAAATGGCGAGATAAAACAGGAACGCAGCTCACATGTAGAACAATACTAGACCAATCCCAGGCTTCGTTCTACCAGCGGACACCGACCCCATATTGTTGCTCGTATTAACGCATCTCGATGCGAAAGATTGTCGAGTTTCATTTAGCGTCAGGATGCATACGTGACGCACTTATCGTTAGTAAAAGAAAAATTTTTTGAGAATTTGTTTTTGTATTTAGTGCTTGCAATTTTCTTTTGCAGTGAGTTCGACAAAAATGGGAAATGGCGTTCAAACCATTGTAGGTAGGTTCTTCAATACTTTTTCGATTTCATCATTTCTAGTTTCCTTCATGGTACTGTAAGTGGAAGCAGATCTTTGCGCAATAATACGACACCACGGTTTGCTACCTAGCTCCACCACTAGACACTGCGCAGGCATCTGGCCACCACCATGATGTTTAGGACACAACCAACTCTAAGGAAGCACCGTGGATGAAGTACACGCCACTCTTGTAAATATATAGCACTATTTCCGAATTTATTGAGCCAATCAAAGCGCGTCAGTAGGTAATAACTCTATGGCGCGAGGCCCAATGTTTGAGCATCTGATCTTTTTCTCCTCCAGAAATGAAGCCTGCTACCACAGCACGTCCACGAGTATCTGCTTCAGCGCTCAACAAATGGTTCATAGCTGTGACCATGATAAGGAACCCTATGTTGATATTCAATAGGAAAGGGTACTTGAAGAACATAATCTTGGGGATGCAGAACTCCATCCCAATAAGTGACGAAGAAGGACCAAACAGAGATCATGAACTCGAAAATGGTTATCCAGGGAAATGGAATTTGACTTATGACTAACAACGCAACAGGTGTGCGAGCTGCTGCATAGCCTGCGTAGCCTGGCTCTCTCCTTTCCCCTTCCCCCCTCGCCTTAGGCCAGCTACTTGCCAGTAAAGAAGCATTCTCTGAGAATTTCACGCTTATCATCACTTGTGATGATTTGAAATGCACGGATATCAATCTGTGCCAAAATTTCAATGGAACACAAAATTATTAATTCTAAATAGCCCTATTTATGATAAAAAAAGAAATATTCAAGACTGTGCAATTGAGACAAAAATTAATTTTGATCAATTGATTTCAATTTTAACCAGTGTTTTTAACTTCCTCTTAAATATTTCTTTAAAAGAACATTTGTACGCAATAGATTTTTATAAAATATAATGCAAACTAATATTAAGCTTTTTTAAAGGAGTTTAACAAGATATTTAAGGAAGGGCCTAGTTTTAGCTATTCGGCATTTGTTTGACGCTGGGGATTTGAAATTGCCCCTTTCATCAATTCACAATTACCCAATTTCAGTAGAGTGCACGTGAAAAAGTTAAGAAAATTGTACAACTTAATGCGATGCTTTTGCACTATACTGAACTTACTAAAGTGACTTGTGCAAATTCGTTGTCCTTTTACAGGTTTTCACTGATAGTCTAATTCGTTTGCACTCTATTATCATTAAGAATACACTCAATCCAAAAAACATTGTCTGGACTGAAAGGAAGAAGCTGACTACTGCAAAGGACAGTGTCCCATGGGTCGTCAGCTTTTTGTTTTTGGTCTGGACAACATTTTTTGGATTGAGTGTATATGCGACTCATGAGTCTATATTCCATACACCTCGCCATTCGTATCTATTACATACAATAATATACACATATAAAGGTAATCTTTAATATTTATTACAACGCCATATCTGTTGGTGCATCCAAAGAGCATTGGCGTACTAAAGCAAGCTTTCAAATAAAACACAACTTTCCTATATATGTACCAATTTCCTTTCTGTAATAATTAATTACCATTTATATTAATGTTTTATGCATTGTATGTTCATATTTATAGAAGCATTTTAGTTACAGCTGTTTGTGTATGTCATTCCCAGTGTGGGCCATATATAATAGTATGGTGAGATTCTGGACTTGGTCACATGGCAGCCATATTGGATGACATTCTTGTCAATTGGACAGTCTACAGGTTTAAAAGGTTTACCAAAATTAGTTTACGACAGTGTGTTGTGTGCAGTTTCAGTTTTCGAGAAACAATTTTTTTCCATCCAAGATACCAGGTTCCACAGGTTTTCCAAAAAGAGATTGATAATAGAAGAGAAGCATTCTTCCATTTCATAAGTAAATCACATTCTTTTATATTCTTTTAAGTCATCAGAGGTTACTGATGCACTGTGTCAAAAGGTCAGCACTTGTTCACATCATCCAAAAGAACATTCCATCTTTTTATGAAACAATATGAGTGAGGCGTATATCTTTTCTGATGCTCCTCCTTTTATCGTTTCATAAGACAATGGAACGTCTTTTTGGCCGATGTGAAAGAGTATTGACTGAGTCAAAAGTGGTTTAACTTGCTGTGTGACAAGTCCTCATCACATCTACGCAATACTGAAGTTTCAAGTTCATACAATACCGCTGCGTTTCTTGAGTACAGACTCATTTGCTCAGTCTTCGCCTCAATATATATATGGTATAAATATTAATGCATTCCTGTCAAGGTCTGCGAAATTTCAAAGTGTTTTCATTGTCGAGTTGTGCATTCTTTGCTTCAGTGTATATTTTTAGACACTGAAAAGAGGCTAAGGCTGAGCAAATGAGTCTGTAATCAAGGAACACAGTGGTATTGTATGAACGCAAAAAGGGAGCATTCTATTCACTTTCCCTCAACTGCTATTCAGAATCAGAAAAATTACTTCATTGAATAGCTGCATAACTTGAACCAAGTAAAGGTCTCCTTTCTCCATTTATAAAACTCCCTCGCATGGATTCATCCTCTTCTCTGCCGAGATTAGGGTCACGAGAAGGCTTTGGTCCCACATAACTCAAGAACACTGGCAGAAAAACAAGGCCATGTAGGGCCCCAAATAATACCATTCCCAGGTACATACGGAAATAGAAAACCTGGAAACAAAGAAATATATGTTTAGTCACCCTCACGACGACATAACATATGGAATATGGAAAGGGTGAGGCAAAAGAAGGGCTTGAAAGTTTCGTCTTTCCAGAGTCCAGCTTGTGTCAAATTGTAGGCTTTGTACTCTAAATTCCTTACAACTTTCTGTACACATTATGGATTGGAATGGTTTGTTGCTCAATGTACTCCCAGTTTTTTTTGCCCAGATTTGCCATCGAGATGCCTCAATTATGACTCAGATGCAAAGAATGTTCGCTCTTTCAGTATGTATATGTTGTGTTTGTAGCTTCTTTGCAGATGCAATGCTTTTCTCCAGCAGACCCCAACAAGGTCTGCATAAGAGGCTACTGTAGTCTGTTTGATTAAGATACTTCTACTATAAACAACAAAATCAACCAAACAATACTCAAAAGAAAAAAAAGAACAGTGCTGATACTGTGTCTATACATGCCTAATAATTGTTGGTGTAAAGGTGTCATTAACTGTGATGAGTAATAAGTGGTGATCTTTCATTGTCAGTAGTAGTAGGGTTTAACTCCTTGTGTTCAAGCCGCGAGGGGCTTGGTCCTACGTAGCTTAGCAATACAGGCAAGAAAACTAAGCCATGCAGAGCTCCAAACAGCACCATCCCTACATACATTCTGAAGTAAAATACCTGAGAACAAGAGACAGTCACTTGTGAATTAATAAACCTACAATGCCTTGAGAAGTACCACCAATAACTATGACAAATCAATCACAATTCAAGTACTATCAGGGGATTTCAAGCAATGTCACAATGTAGGATTCATTTTGTTTGATTAGAAAAGTCCAATCATTTCAAACAAAATTGGAATGCTATCACAATCTCATGCAAAATGATGCAATGTAAGGTAATGCAGTGTGAAGTGAAGTGATCCTTTGTGATTCTAGTGATATGATCTGGTGTAGTGGGGTTTGGTGTGCTGTTCTGTGTAATGGTGTATGTGGTTGGACAGCCCATTCCTAAAATGTTTTACATTTCACTCCAAAAGAACTTTTTTTTACAGACATGGGAACAAAATGCCATGTCTATGATGTCTGGGTCATCAAAACGGGTTCCATTTTATTGTTTAATGCTGTTAGGTACTGTTTATTTCAAGTTTAAGTCAATGCTTATTTGGTCAGATTTGGTTATTTTTCTTCCTCTGATAAGACATTTGTCATCCTCAAGGCATCATTAGTTTCTAGATGTAATCACAAGCTTAGTCTCTGCTACAGGTTTTATTTACCTCAACAGGGTTCTCAATAGTATTTTCTACTTGCGCATACCCATAATACTTTTCGGTTTTTGGGGGTAGCTGTTAAAAAAACTGTACTAAGATTTGATGCAATGTACAGTATACCTGTTTTTATTATTAAAAAACTGAAGATCATTTCATTCTAAGTTGGTTTTGTTAGTTTATAACAACAAAAAGTTTCATGTTACAGAAAATGTATTGACCTAGTACAAAGAACTGTTCATAATTGTCTTACAATTATTGAAAACCTTCTCTCTCTCTACTTCTATTTGCTTAATTTTGTATTTGGATATCAGATGAGGTATTTGTAATATTTTTTAAGGATTTTCCATCACGATAAGGGCTGTTTTGTCCTCTAGTTACCCCCAAAAACCATAAAGTATTATGGGTATGCACAAGTAAAGAATTTGGTACAGCCGAGGAATTTTGCTTGTTGTCGGTTAGTGAATCACTGACGGTTACTTTTGAAATCATTCAAGAACTATTTGTTACTTTTAAAATGGGCCAGCTACATTTCAAATTGTGTCACTTCTTGGAATTCTATCAAGAACCCTGCCTTGGAATAGACCTTCCTGTACTACGAAATTCACCGAAGTGTGGAATCGTTGTTAAAATTCTTATGACAGCCCAACCCACAAATATCAATGTTTCTGTCTGCATTCCTTTCTCCACGCGTCGGCATCCTTTTGCTAATTGGCGGAAAAGAAAAGTATCAAAAGGATGCCGACACGTGGAGAAAGGAATGCAGACAGAAACATTGATGTTTGTGGGTGGGGCCGTCATATGAATTTTAACAACGATTCCACACTTCGGTGAATTTCGTAGTAATTTGTTTGTATGATCACAAAACTGTTATTTCTTCCAAGGCCAGCCTCAACTCAAAATCATCATATTGTAATTACCTACTAACCAAATTCAAGTAAGTTCTCTTTCTCCTATTTTATTATCTTAATTGTTTATTGCCTATGCAGTGCATGCAACCATTTATTTTTTATCAGTGAAAATGCAGTGAGCACACTAGAAAAATGATGAAAGGAAAGGTCAAGAGAAAGATTTAATAAAAAAAATATCAATACATAGATTGAAAAGTTTATTGAAAAGTCAAATTCAGCAAGAAATTATATTTAAGAATTTAATTTCAATTTAAGAAGCTTGGTGCTATAATATTGCATATTACTAGCCAGTGAGCTAAGCTTTAGTTTAGTTGGCTTCGTATTAGCTTACAGTCAAACTAAGAAAACCGTGAACACCTAAAAATATGCCTGAATGTTTATTGTCTTCTGACCAATCACCGTTGAGGATTAAGACGTGGATTGCCGCCATTATGATCACAACAGTCTCCCAATATTTTGCTTTTTTTTCTAGAATGGATTGTTCTTCAGTTTTTCAATGTACCAGAACTTTACGAATGAAAACTAATATCTTTCATAGAAAGGATTTCGGCGTTGAAAACCTTGCACGACATAAGAATCAACGAGAATGAGCAAGAACAACAAACATTCCAGACATATTTTTAGTTGTTCACGGTTTTCTTAGTTTGACTGTTAAGGCAACAATATTTTTCTTCAGGAGAAAGGGATGTATTGCTTATTTACAGACTGTGCTGTGAATGAAATATGAATATTGCAGCCTAGAGCACTAATACACAAGATGTGCATGTCCAGAAAAAACATACCTCAAATATTCTTGACTTGGCAAATGCTAATACTATAATACCACCAAACTTGGTGAGAGTAATTCCACTGAGTACCTAATAACAGTAATAGTAAAAATAATAGTGTTAGAAAAAGAGAGAGAGTTTCCTCACAGCCAACACATGAAAAGAGGCCCATCACCAGTAGACAAAAATGACAAAAAGAACCTAGTCTTTTTTTGAAAGTCTTAGACTAAGTGACCAGTCAATAGAGGCTTTACACCATCATGTGATGGCAGCCATGACAGGAGGCAGGAACAAATGATCTTTTTCCTCTGGGAAACTACATTCTTTCTCATGCAAATGACTTTACTCCAGATTCCATTGTTCCTGCCCCCTGTCATGGCTGCCGTCACATGATGGTACAAAGCCTCTATAGACTGCAAACAGATCTAGAATTGGGACTTGTCCTGTCAAGTCCATTAGTGTCTTGCCAGTCATGCACAGTGGTGCTGAACCAGGTCCAGAAATAAGGCATTTTGCTAAGCTAAAATCATTTAGCAAGTCACCATAACTGGTAAATAACTGGACATTGTTTTATTTCCAGTTCTTCAACATTATTTCAAACGAAATCACCAATAATGAATGCAAAATTTCACTCTCTGAAGTTCTGGTGGATACGCTTGATAAATCAGTTCATATAAGGTAGTTGATACAGCGCGTTTCGGTTGAGTGAGGAGGACCAAGAGTTTTATCGATAAGTTTTAATGTCAAAACATTGATGTTGTCAAGGCGAATAACTGAAGTTGCGATGGAAGTCCACGTTCATATTTCACATTGCACGTGCCTATTTCACACTTGCACGGGCTTTTTCCAAATTTCTCTAGTAACTTCAATAATTCGCCTTGACAACATCCTTTTTTCCCATGAAA
Source organism: Phymanthus crucifer (assembly GCA_009858155.3). Lineage (NCBI taxonomy): Eukaryota > Metazoa > Cnidaria > Anthozoa > Actiniaria > Phymanthidae > Phymanthus > Phymanthus crucifer. Next base: position 8,127 of record WUCR03055472.1, read on the forward strand.
AGTTATCGACCAAACTTATTGATAAAACTCTTGGTCCTCCACACTCAACCGAAACGCACTGTAATTGAAACAGGGTTGCATACTTACAGAACTACCCATGTGGGCTAAAGAATCTTCTGCTCTTTTTCTCTTGGTTTCTTTGAGGTTGACAGCAAATGCACGTGCTATATGTGAACAGAACTCTACTGATATACCAACAGACTGAAAACAAGAAAATAACCATAATCAACATCTTTCATCACAAAGCTCAACGTTAAATATCATCACCATCATCAACATCAGCATTATCACCAATAATCACCACAAACATATTTTCATCGATAGATGACATAAATGAGCTATGTTTGCTAATTTAGAAAAAGTAAAAGTCTATGATGTCAAGTCAGTCTTGGCCCTAAGGCCTGTTCACACAAGCGTCATAATCAACATATACAGCCTCAGTAGTGTATTGCTCATTAGCAGTACTTGTCTTCTTTCACATCCAGGTGATAAATGTGATATCGAGTCTGCATATGATGCTTACGATTATGATTACAATGCTGGTCTGAACAAGGCTTTAGTGAATAATTAGCAGGACCACTGGAGAAGCTGGTCAAGATTTAACAAAATTTAACCTGACTGGACCAACCTCTTCACTACAGACAAAGAATAATTTCAAGCCCTGATACCAATTGCTGTCAGAACCAGAATTCAATCAACATTTAAAGCATCAAAACACCCAGCTTTTCCAAACTTCACCCAAGAAAATGAAACATTACTGTTTTTATTTACCATGACCAGATTGACTAGGGAGATAGCATTCAGGTCGATGTCCCACAGGTACATTAAGCCAAGGATATTGGTTACTATCATGGCTACTGTAAATGTTACTATAGCAGCTATGCTCAGATTGAATCCCATCAATAAGAAGGTGACCACAAATACTGCCGCTGGAAACAATCCATAATAAAAATTATTAAGTACTTTTAAGAGTTGTGAAAAACAGACCGCAGGGCAAGAATTTTAGTTGGGGCTTCTCTTAAGAAAACGGCGGCGTGGTTGGTGCAGTGGTGAGATCTCTGCCTTCCAACCACAAGGTTCCAGGTTCAAATCCCGGCGAAGGTTGAACATTTGTGTGACCTTCTTTTCCGCCAAAGTTGACCCAGCTTTCCATCCTTACGGGGTCGGTAAAATGAGTACCAGCTTGCTGGGGGCTAACCTGCGACAGATTAGTGTCCTGTCCAGGGAGAGTTGATGACTCTCATCCGCTTAACACTACAGAAACCGGAGATAAGCACCGGCCCAATGTGCCACTTGGCAAAAAAGGATTACCGGTAGCTTTAGCTTTTTCTCTTAAGAAAAAGATCCTTGTACAAGCTGTATCCACATTTCCTGTGACTTCTCATGAGGGACTACTAAACAATGGTAGTCTTGGGAATGACACAAGGTCTGGCATGTTGCAACTAAGCTAGTAGATGATGCAAGTCACTTACCAGCACAATACAAAAGGTTTTGCCAAGCATCGTCAACTATAGTTAGATACTGCTCATAAAACACATAGAATACACTGAAAACAATCCAAAGAAAGTTAGTTATTAACAGACAGCTATAGCTGGAAAACAATTGCCAGTGGTATTAGCTGGTTATTGCTTTATGAGCAGACAGGATGGAAACTCACAAATTTGGAGAAAACACCCCAAAATATGGCAAAAACAATACACCGAATCAAAATATGACTCTCAATTTGAATTGCCATTGTTCTGCCCTGACTAGCCTCTCATGCATGCGATAATCCTCTTGTGTTTCCATGTGAAGACAAGGCTAGTCAGTACATAACAATGACAATTTGAATTGGACACCATATTCCGATTTGGTGCTCTAAACAAAGATCTCAGTGTAATTTGATGATACACATGGAACAAGCGGATGAAGAATAGGCATTATTTTCAAACTTACCTGTATGGGAAAACCTTGATTTTAGGATCATTAATAGACTTGGTGATCTTGTCTGCAATTTCATAGGCACTCTTGAGAGCACTTACGAAGTCATCGGAGGTCTTGAGGATTGTGTGATACGACATGAAATATGATGCTATTGAGGGAAAAAAATATGTGAAAATAAAATTGATTATAAATATATTGAAAAATAAACTAAAAATCAAAGAGCAAAGAAGAAAATATAAGAAAGGGGAAAGAGGGAAAGGAGGAAGAAAGAAAAGAATAAGAAAGCAAACAAGAGGAAGAGAAGCATTATGAAAGAGAGAGGGAAAGAAAGTAATGGAGTAAAGTGAAGAGGAGAAAAAAGGCTTTAGAATGAAGACAATAAGGAAGATACAGAAGATAGGGAAGGAAAATCCATTTTGACAAGTAAAAGATGTAGCACTTACAGTTGACTAGAAAATGAACACCAGGGTAGGATAAGTTGTTCAGTTGTAATGCATGTCCGTAGGCTGCATGGCCACCCTTTGCACACTTTATCTCTGGGATGTCTTTCAGGAAAAGTGGTAAAAACTTGTCAAACTGCTTTGGGGTTGGGCGCTCTTCTGACTGGGATTTATTCAAGCATGGCAAGCAGTACTTGTTATCCACTGAAAAAGAAAACAATAGAATGAAGATCTACTTTAGTGGGGTTGGAATGAAAAATGGGATAGAAAGGATGAGAAAAATGAAATGGAAGGAATAGAGATAAATCAAACAGATACATGTGCAGTTCTGAGTAACCAAACTAAAACTGAACTAACAAAATGCGACTGCATGACAAGAAATTTGGAGCAGAACTGATATACCGGTATTTGGTAAATCACAGCATACATTGCGTGATCACACACATGTTCATTCCAAATATGGCAAGAAAAATGTAATGCAATCAACCTGGTTACACAGAGGAATGAATAGGTGGGATGTAAGAATAGTGGAATGGGAAAGAAAGGAAAATGAATAAATTGAAGGATGGATGGATGGATTGCTATGAGCTCACATGGTAAGTGGGGATTGATTATTCACTCAACATAACCCATGAATCACTGCACCAAGTGTATTTACTTACCAGTAGCATTACAGAATGTCAGTGGGCTAACTGGCTCAGTAGAAACCCCACACTTTAATTCAGGTTTAGTGGAATTTATCATTGTTCCATTGACATACAATGGCATGGTGACATTAACCATGTTACAGGTCTCCTTGTGTAAAATGCGGCAACAAATACTGCTTGGGTCAAGCCAATCAAAGTAGTCATCGACCCACGAGGAGGCAGGCATAGCAATCTTTGTACTAGAAGTCAAACACATTGTTATACTTGTCAGTCGTAATTGACACAGCACAAGTTTTCTCGCCATGTTTTGTCGATAAGATGTGCATGATGTCAAGGGCAACGAAGCCAACAAAGACGAACAAGAGTTTTTTCTTTTTTTTTTCACTTACTGTGCAGATACTCCAACCCCGACCACTTGCATTAAACTGGCCAATCAGATAACAGTAAAATTAAACTCTGATAACTGATAACAGATCAGCAAATCAGATTATCGCATTCTCACACTCTTATTTCATTTATGGACTATCTAATTGGCTGGTTACAAAAGTTGTTATCATTATTGCTAGATCCAGCAATATCATTGGCTAATTATACTAAAATGGTCATGGTTGGAGTATCCACACAGTAAAAGTAGTAGATGGACTGTCATTTTCTCTTGAAATCTTTTGAAGTTGCCCCTAACAACATGCACATTTTATGGACAAAACATCAAGACAAAAAGTCAAGACAAAATCTGTGCCATGTGAAACTCATCTGTGCATTACATTATTTGTTTACAGTTAACATGACAAAATTTGCACCTGAAAAATCTACATAGATTGCACAACATCATTACATGTTAATGATGACGATTTTTGATGTACACATGCTACATCTGCTATTTTTCAGAATTGTCCAACCACAATAATCAATTCCTGTCTTGTATCCACTATTCTGATGAAATGTTTGGAAAAATTGGGAAAAATCTCCATAAAAGGCCTATTCTTTACTGGTGTGGCTGGCCAGTTCTGACAAATGAAAGGCGCACTTAGATATTAGCGCGATACAATACAATAACTTATTTGAACCATAACAGATTTTATAAAAAGTTTAGAAATACATATTAGTTAAACATAATAAATTCAAATAGAGGGCCATCTGAATAGGTAGACTAGCTGAGCAGATGGCTCTGAATAGAAATATGTGCAAACAGCAAAAGACCGCACAAGACTACATAAATATTTGTCTTATTTATGCTAATCAAATTGTAAATCTATGCACCAAATAAAAAAATAAATATGAAACCAAATATGCCTGTGCTCTAGTTCCCTTTCAGCTTAGAAATCTACCTTTTAGGTTGGAGTGAAGCCCGGTAAACTTGCTGTACAAGAGAACTAGAATTACACCCTGCAGATCCACAAACCATATTCTGTGAATGTTGATGTTCATAATCATACTGGCCATCAAGCACAAAGTACACCGGAGAGCCAACATGAAGGTATTCTTTCATGTCCCTAAACCAATTCAGTAAGAAGGAATCCTAGAAAACAGAATTCCATGGTTAGAGTAAAGATTTAAACAACCTAAGAAATAATTACCTACCGGTATTTGGGTATGAGATACACATGATACCGTAATACTGCAATGTTTGCCAATTTTACCTAGTTTTCCCTCAGCAAAATTGTTGGTGCAGAGTACCAATAATATAGGGACAAAGTGAAATCCATCTTGAAACATCCTTTCAAATTGTACATCCCTGCTCAGTTTTTATGTTAGGCTTCATGTAACCCAAGGTCAGCCTCAGTAGGGTGTAATATATTCTTTAGAATTTGAGGACAGCCTGTGGATGTTTTAATTGCTTCAATATGGAGGTGTCAAATTCTATCATTTCAGTGGACTGTAGGTGAATCCAAAGAATATATATACCGTCGATTGCATCTACCCGTTAACGCATGTGCAATAAACATGTTTTGTCACGACATCAAACATTAGAGTTTCACGTGTGAAACTTAAGACTTTTGCCTGCGCCTTTGTCAAGTTAACTGGTTAAGAGTTTATAGTCTATATATAACTAATTTACGTTTTTTGAAGTCGCAATGGATGATCAAAAAAGTATCGAAGCATTTTTGAGCAAAGCAGATGACAATTTGCTGTGGTGTATGCACGCAAACTACGAGCCAACGGGTTTACATCAACGGCCAGCGCAAGTATCTAGTAGAGCAAGATTTGACGGGAATTCCAGAAGGACACAAAAGACTGATCTTAAATATGGTTAGTCGTCTTAGAACTCCCGTACGAGATCGTGGAAAGCCACATACAGCCAACCTCTTGACTTTTGAGAAAAGCCCAGCCTCTGCAAAATCTCCAGCGAGGGCAAAAGTCTTAAGTTTCACACGTGAAACTCTAATGTTTGACATCACGACAAAACATGTTTATTGCACATGTGTTAACGGGTAGATGCAATCGACGGTATTACATGTGCAGACCAAACCGGAGATTGAACCACATGAATCAGCAAATTGGTGTATTAGATCAGGTCACAGACATAAGATCAAGGACCAGTTAAATTTCAAGTTTCAATTAAGCTTTTCAAAACTACTAGAATATCATGAGCTAGCCCAAGAATCATGAACATTTTACAGTTGATTTCATAAAACTTCGGCCACTCGGTTCCCGAAGTTCGTTCGGAATTTCATAACTACATTCCGAAGTATGTAAATTTTTACAAAGTTAGCAGCGAACTTGGGAACCTCACTGTGAACTTTGAAATGAACTTGGGAAGTTCAGCCAGAAGTTGAGCAGTAGTTTGCACCAACATATTTCCGAACAAGCCTCATATACAGAAAATGACGAACTAAAACAATGGTTAACCTCATTCCAACTGGATGACAAGTCATTTGCTTTGGCCTACGGTACTTTAAGCTGAGCTAATCAGTTTAGCTCGAGGCCGAAAATCAAACTGATTGGCGATGAACCGCTTGGACTTTATGTTCCCCAAAATCATATCAAACACAATTGCTCAAAGATGAATCCCCACTTGTGTCAAGAAATAAGCGCCAAGTCTGCAATGACGCCAAAACAACGAGCGAACAAAAGCCAGCTGAACTTCCCAAGTTCGATTTGAAGTTCATTCTGAAGTTCACGCCGAAGTTCCCAAGTTCGCTGCTAACTTCATAAAAATTTACATACTTCGGAATGTAGTTATGAAATTCCGAACAAACTTCGGGAACCAAGTGGCTGAAGTTTTATGGAATCAACTGTAAAAATTACTACGTTATTAATGGTAGTATAAGCTAGAGTTTGGCAGAGTGACAAGAGCTATCTCTGATTCTCAGCCATCAATGAAATTGCAGAGAATGGATAAACAGAATACTTTTCTTTTCAGTTGAGGTTGGAATGGTTATACTTTTCTCAATAGTTTATGAGGTTTTACTGATATTGCCATAGCAAATAAACAACCTTGCGATGGAAGTCCCCTGCCTATTTCAAATTTCAATAGCAACTTCAATAAATTGCCTTGACAACATCATTTTCCCCGCAAAAACATAATCTCTTAAACTATCTAGAAAACTAAAACCGTTCCAAGCTCAACTGAAAAGTGCAGTCACTGCTCGGTAGTTCTCATCAATGCTACTACAGACTCATATACCTTTGGTAGTGCAAGCTCTTGGTCAAGTCCAACAGATATCCTGGCTGTCATAGAGATGCTAGTGAAGAGCATAGCCACAAAGAATGCAATGATGCATGGTCGCACATAATCCGACAGCAATGCTGGTGCATAAATTTTTTCAATGAACTGGTATAAAAACCCATCTTCGTGTTTTGCAGTACTGTCCTTGTCTCGTATGCAGCAGAGAATGTCCATGCGGTTACTTTCCTGCCTCCTGGCATCTAGGGACATCAGTGCAACAAACCATGTGATCTGGAATAGGAAATCAATGAAGACAGCTACCGCAGCATAGAGGGAGAACACCTTGACGGCAGGCATGTTGGACATGGCACCTACAAGACAACAAAGTAGTGAGGAACTCTTGACAAACATGATGAAAACATGTATACTTCTACCATTTCCTTGAATCTAATTGTCGAGGAACTGCTCTATTTTCTACTAATTGATCTACTGCTTGTAATTGGACAGCTTTTTGTCTTTTACTACCGAATTCACTGAACTGTTCACAGCCCAAAAATAATGATCGACTCATCCTTGTTAGTTGAACTATGCACGTGACTTGTTTGGGCAACCAAAATGATCATGTGACATTTAAATCCTTGTTAATTCCATTGTTCAAACAAGAATTTGCACGTCACATGATCATTTCAGTTGCCTGAACAAGTAACATGCATAGTTTGAATAACAGGGACGAGTCGATCGATATTTTTGGGCTGTGAACAGTTCAGTGAATTCGGTAGTAAACATTTCCAAGAACATTTTCGTCACTAATAACATCACCAAGACTGTTTGCTCTAAGCATGATAGAGCACAGATCAAGCTCCTCAGCTTAAGAGATCCTTGAAAACAATCTTACCAAAAGCAAAAGCCACAGACTCTGCCAATGACGACAACAGCATACTGGGTGCAACCTCGCCAAGTGCCCGACCAACTTTCTTGGGTACATCCTCATTGCTATAACGATTCAAACGCTGATAGGCTTGCACCAAAATGAAGAAGTTGTCAACACCAACAGCCAAGACGAGGAATGGAATGACTTCAATGATGATAAGAGTTGCAGGCTCGCCGACGTAGCTCCAGAACCCAATAGAACAAGCAACTGAACACAAGACAATGATAATGCCAGAGAATCCAAGAGTGAACTTGGAATCAATCTGTTGATTAAAAGAAATGTTTTCTAAGATATTTGTCTTAAAAAAGCACAATTTGAAACTCTTATGACTTGCATAAATTATTATAAGTTACTTTTTTATGCAACTAAAAGCTGGTGTAAAAAGCATGTTTTGTCATACTACCCGTAAGTTGAAAATTATAAATAAATAAATTATTAAAGTATCTAGTTGTTCTAGCCCTCTTGCATTAATTGAGGACACCTTATATGCTCTATGCACACAACACTCACTCACATGTTGATTTTTATGGAAGGAGGAAAACCGGAGAACCCGGAGAAAAACCCTCGTGGCAAGGGAGAGAACAACATATCAAACAAACTCAACTCACATATGATCCTGCCCATGTCGGGGCTCGAACCCTACCCTAGAGGTGAGAGGCAAGCGCTCTCACCCCTACACCATCAATGCCAAACAAGTTATGATAACCAATGTTGAGTGATACTGTAACAACTTCATTGGATACTTAATGGAATGGGTGTGTAAAGGTATGCCAAACTGAATGCCATGTCTATCAGGGCTTAAAATAACTGCCAGACATCGGACAATGTCCGGCCAAAACTGACTGTTGTCCAGCTAAACAGCAAACATCTCGGTCATTTTGACCGGTCATGTCTTGCACGTCCGTTCTAAATCAGTTTTGGCCTGGCAAAATGTCCGGCATCTAAGCAACTGTTATTTTAAGCCCTGTATATAGTACACTGAAATTGTACCATGTTATTCACATGTTATTTTTACAGCGCGTTTCGGTTGAGTGTGGAGGACCCAGAGTTTTATCGATAAGTTTTAACGTCAAAACATTGAAGTTGTCAAGGCGAATGATTGAGTTGCGATGGAAGTGCACGTGCGTATTTCAGACTTGCACGTGCCTATTTCACACTTGCACGGGCTTTTTCCAAATTTCCCTAGTAACTTCAATAATTCGCCTTGACAACATCCTTTTTTCCCACGAAAACTTATCGACCAAACTTATCGATAAAACTTCGTCGTTCCACACTCAACCGAAACACGCTGTAAGAGATTACTTTACACTTACCATGATTCTTCCACAGGAGTAGACCTGTCCAAGTGCAATGGTAATGTACACAAACATGATGGAATAACTGACGATGATGGTAGCAATGTCTGTCTCACTCTCTCGGTCCAACTCATCTTGAATAGATCTTTCAGAAGTGAAACTGATGGTCAAGTTACTGTTGCTAGGGTCGGCAACATAATTCTTCATGTACTCAATGAAGGCCTTCTCCCATGCCTCTGCCTTGGCATTCTTGCTTTCATCTTTGTGGTTTTTGACAACAAAGGTAATAATCAGAGCATTTGCCATGTTGTAGTCCGTTCCATTGAATCCTCCCAAAACAATATTCGGGTTAATAGGGATGCCGTTTTCACCAAGGCATCCACCTCCACCCCATTTTTGGTCCTCAAGAGATGATGGAGCACTACAAAATAATAGTTTTATTTAAGGTTTAACATATACCGTATTTGCCGGTGTATAAGTCTACTTGGCGTATAAGTCGACCCTTAAAATTTAGATTAAAAAGGCCGATTTTTTATATATTCTTTGTATAAGTCGACCTCACAATATCTCAGAGTTTTTCTATTGTTTTTGGTGGAAAATCATGTCCAAAAAGATCAGAAATCAAGCCAAAATTGGATGCATTCTGGCATTCTCCCGATCAGGTAGCCATTTTGATTTGCTTGGTGACAGAGGACTGGGTACCAGTTGTGTTCTTTCTACAACATGGCGGATGGCAAACTGGTGTATCGTCAAATAAGTGCATATGAGTTGCCTTTGTCGGCTTTTCTCCTCAAATAAAATGCCATATATTCGAAAGAAACTTTAGTTAAACACTTTTCTCAAGATAAACATTTTAAGTCCAACAGCAATGTTTTTGTCAAATTTCACACTCGGTGTATAAGTCGAGGTCAATTTTTTAATGTTGATTTTAGGTGTCAAAAGGTCGACACCAGCAAATACGGTACTTGATAATTTTACATAACAAAAGGAGCTTCACATGTGCAGCGTTCTCAATAGAAGCTGGCAACAAGCAAATTTTGCCAGTAGCAGATTAGTTCATCGATGGTTACTTTTAATACGGTCATTTGCATCTAAGAATGAACACTAGACATTACTGCGGTTTTCCGTTTTCTGCAAACTCAGACATTCAACGGCTAGTGGATTTTTGCTGCCGTCAATAACAAAGATAAGAGGTACTGACTAATTAGCATTGATTGACAGCAGCGAAAAACCAGTTTCACACCTAGGCGTTGGAATGTCTGTGTTCCAGAAAATGGAAAATCGCAGTAAAACATGTTCTAAATGGAACTTGAAACAGATGTTTTGCAACAAAAAACTGTTAACATTTGTTGATTACAAACAACTGCCACCAATGTCCAGATACTAGCCGTCTCCTATTGCCAAATGTCTACTACTGTTTGCAATCAACCGTGTAGCGTAAACGTTTTTTATCACTCGTTTTAGGTTTCAAAGATGGTATAACTTACCTTGTACAATACAATATGTGGTCATAAAAAGTTGCTTTGACAAAATCTTTCATACCAGGTTTACACGGAAAGCCCAGGGCAGAAACACAGCGATTGAGTTTTGTCTTGTTGTTTTGGAAGTACTGGAACAAACTTTGGATAACACAGTTGTCATTCAAGGGCGCAAGAGGTTTGTAACAAACATCCCCTAGAGTTATGTTCCTCTCTTTTCCATTCTCTGTGTATGGCACTTGCATGGATGTCACTGCTAGTTGAAGATCCAGAGCCTGAAATTGGAAATATTGGAATCAAGACCTTTTTGGAATATTTTTCAAGATGCAAACCCTTATAAAATGGATAACTCACAATAAAGGTTGTTGGGTGGCTAGACTAAGGCGCGTCTCACGGTAAAACAAATTACAGTGTTGAACCACGATTATCACGTGTAACCCCTGGGCTACCTGATTCTAAGGGTGTCCAGATAATTGAGGTTTGACTGTACCCTGCTGCAAAGATGAGGCCAAACAAAAAAAAAATGTGTGTTTCCGGTTGCGCGACCGACCCTATTTTTTCTAGTCGATTTTTGCCGACCCT
>WUCR03055965.1:4943-16004 GCA_009858155.3 Phymanthus crucifer
AGGGTTTTGGACTTTAGTTTGTACTGAAGATGGGATATAGGTGTATTTTCTGTTACTTCAAAGACCACTTGTAGTTGTGCATTCTTACCCCCTCAGACCGATTCGTGACTCGTACCATGGGTAACCTATATTCACTGATTTGTTTAAAATCAGGAATCCAACAAGAAACTCTTTGTTAAAGGAATATTCATGCTCTTGATCAAGCACGAGGAAAATAAATTTGAAGTTTTTTTTACAGATTATTTTTAGTTTAGTATATTCTAGTAAACTATAGAAATAGTAAGTGCACTAAAACGATAGTCCCATAATGGAGTACATGTATGTGATTGACAACAGATCAATGTAGATCTTTAGAGAACAAAAAACGCACGTAGATCGTGCAACCAACCATAAAACTACGACACTTTCATAATCCGGGTGTTCTTTGCTTGTCAAACGAGAAAAAGAAGACCTGAGGCTAGATGATCACGCAAGTTGTTAGAACAAATAAAACATGACTCACAGAAATGCCGACTGGTTCGAAACTGTACTCTAAGAGCTCATGAATTCAAGCAGAACAGAATAAAGAAGGACTTTTATAGTCATGTAATCCTCGAGTAGCCTTTCGACACAAAAGATTGATGTCAGTTGACTTGTGGCTTGTAACGGCACTCAATATAACAGGGAATACAATATCGGAATCTTCTGGTGATCGTTTCGTTGAATAAACCTTAGTGGGATATGGTCATGGAATCATTGAAAGTGAATCCCCTTGTTTCCAGAAACCTACCGCTGGGCAGAGTCTTGGGATCGATTATTGCAATCAGTTGATAAGATTTCTTGAAATTTGCGGTTAGATTCGAGAGGGGTTTGAAGAGGAAAACTTCAAAGCAGCTAATAGGAGCTAGGCTGTTTGCATGCGTCAAGGCGTGCCTTTCTAACACGTAAGCAATATATCTGAGCATAGTGAAGCGATTAGTTTGTCAGCTCACGATGCATTTCTTAGTTCGAAAACACTTCTTTTTTCTTGGGAAATCTAACGAAAGAACGCCATCCAGAACCTTAATTGAAAGTACTCCATGTTCAGGGCACAGCGTTTTAAGTTGACGGATTTGATGATTAACGACACTTGTATCTGCATTTACACAATTACCAATGCAAAAGAACTACAGAACAGAACCGCTCACCCATGTGATCCTGATAAAAGGATTTTAGAAACGATAACAAAGAGGAGGGACCGACTCTTGTTAGTTACTCAATGCGGAACAAAAGAATATTGTTCACCGTCCATTAGTTGGCAAAACCCTGGTCAGCCAGTTTTCGTTAAATAAACTTCGTATGAACACTTTTCGTGGATTAGGAACCCCTTTTCCTATATACCAGTAGAAAGTTCACTTCCATTGAGATAAATCTCTTAATTTCCAGTGTTTTGAGAACTTTTGTTTGTTTTTCTATAGATTCAACCTAATCCTCTTTGTAGCGTTGAAAAGATTTTTATTTTCGGAGGAAACAAATTTGAGTTATTTGTTTGGAGTGAAGGGACACTTGGGAACCATGCAAACTCCTCGCGTCAAACTTCATCCCATAAGACAGAACAACTACTGCACTTGGAGTACTCTATATTCTTACATCCACTATTGTTGGCACATGACAAATGGGTTGAGTGGCTTAATAACAGGTCTGTCAACCACGAAATCGTGGCTTCAAGAGGGTCACAAGCTCAAGTGTATCCTAGAGCTAAGGCCCCCCCACAGAAGAGTCAATCTCGAGCTACCCGAGAGAACCTTTCTTTCATCTCCCATAGTAACTCCATCCTTTGAGATTGAAATGGAGATTTTTCCTACCAACCTAGACTTGCTCCCACTTCCCATAGATGAACAATTCGTTGTATAATACAAAAAAGCCTTTCGCTGTATGACGTGTGACTCATGAGCTAGTACATTGAATCAACCTGAATGGACATGCTACGATGAATTTCTTGCCTCAGGACGTGCTTCACTATCGTCAGTGAATAAAAAAGATTATAATTAACGGAAATTTTTTCCACGTTCCCATAAAACAGTCACCCATGGGTGATGTGTGCCAACGATTAGACTCCAACTCGGAACAAAGTGTTTTAAAAGCAATTTGCATGGAGGAGTTAGTAGATGGGTTCTGGAAAGTTTGTTGATACTTAAAAACTAAGGAAGTCAGATGACAAGGTACTTCGACTCGTTGTCCGATTCGTAGAGCTTCCAAACACTTCCATCTAGCGGCTCATTCAGTTTGTCAACTGACAATACAAAGAAAGAGAGCGAGTGAGAGTATGTTAGCCCTTCTTATTAAATTAGACTCAAGCTTTTAAAGTTCGTCACTTGATTGAAGCTCATCGTTCTATATACTTGTGTGATTTTGAATTATGTACTTCACGCTATAAAAACGTCAAGGAAAAATATTTGTGTTTCAAAATTTCAAAATTTCATTTCGAAAATAATTGCCAAACTTTACTCAAAAACAAAACAGCAAGGCACGTATAAATACTTGGTTTACAGCGTGGATTATGCAAAAAAAGAATCTGGGAAAGCATTTGAAATCAGTTTTGGGATATTATCAATAGGGTATCGGGTTTTATTGGATGTTATAATTTCCGTTACATATGTAGGAAGGAAGTATTTGGACAAATCGGTAGTACAAGAAACTAGCTTGTCTTGTTGACTGACTGGAAAAGACGAAGTTAATGGGAATGATGAAAAGCTTTATCTTCAAAGTCCAATAACGACCAGCTTGTGAATCTTATAACACTGTATCTTGTCATTACCAAGAAAAAAAAAACATTCAATAATTGTAAAGTAAATACAGTTGGGCAGCCATAGTGTGTTTTTAATGATCAAAAGGCGACAATTGCCTCGCAGGTGACTCCATTTGCTTGTCGAGAAGAAAAGAAACTTTTACATATTACCATTGAACTGAAATACCCAAAACATTTGTTTTAAAGAAATAAATGACAGAGCTGTTGAAGTCTGAGGTAAATATTTTATTTACATAGAGGATTTGTTCTCTAGAGTTACACAACTGTAAAGATAATGAAGATGGCGAATAATACGGCAAGCATTGATTCATGGGTCGGGCGATCCACAGAATGAATCTAAAATAAGGCAAAGCATTTCAGTATATCACAACTAAAATTCTCGTTGGAAAAATAAAATTAAAAAAGAAGGAAAAAAAACACATTCCTAGATAATGGTTAATATATAGATTTGTTTAATAACGGGAGTGGTTTGGTGTCAGTCGTGTAAGCGATCGAAAACGAAAGACGAAATCTCACGAAGTAAAGTGAAGTGGTGAGACAGGTGAAATATAGGGCCGAGCATTGTGTAAAGACATTTTAAAAACGTTATATAATCCGTTTAACGGCAGCTAAGAACAAATGATTTATTACGAATCATTAGATATTCAAAATTATTGAACAGTTTAAATAGTTCTTTTTAAATATTTTAGCGGCAAGTGAGATCAGTGTGCGATCGTTTCACAGCCGACCGATATCCACAGCCGAGTTGTTCTAGAGGTTATTCTTCGAGTAGTCTTGTCGTTGATAATACTCGAGTTTTTACTTGATTTGTACTGTGGCTTACAGTCTTTGTCTTATTATTATTAACTAGTCTGTAGTATATCGTATAAAGATTTCGCATTTGCACTGCCTTAACACCTCACTTTCACACTTGTTCGAGCAAATCTAAAGGAGATCTAGAATTTACACCTTGTGGCTCGGGTCGCGCCAGTGAGGCCCAAAATCCCTTATCATCTAGACCTTTCACTAACATTCCATCTTTTCAAAAGTTAAAAAGTCTAACCAAAGGAAACTGATGATTATGGTTGACCCGAACAAAGGGCTGATTCTTTGTTCGATGTATTTCAGCCTGTACGTGGATTAGAATAGTATATTTAGGAGTGATGTTCAAAGTCAAGATCAGTATCGCTGGCTGAGGAAGAAAGGAGGAGCGTTGGTTAAATGCTCTCTATTCAATAAGCGATGTCTCACCCTTACAATTGTATATCTCCAAACAGTGTGTCCACGGTTTCTTGATCAACACAAGATACCAAACTCCATTTACAGTATAAAAACCATTAAAAGTTACTAGCAAAAATAGGGCCAACCTCAGAAACCTTTGAGTCAAGAACTCTTTGGCCTCCGTTTAAAAGCCTTTCACATGCCTCGCAGAACAACACTGACCAATTTGATAAGAAAAGGAAAAATTCTGAAGCGAGATTAAGGCTTCTCAAAGAAAACAATGGCAAAAATATCAATGGTAGAAGCCTTCTGACTTTGGCCATGAATCGTTGCCAGTTCAGAAGTGTACTTTAAAGCACATCTTATCGAAGACAACCAAGTTACTTCAGGTTTTAGTTCTTTCGGGTTATCGAATAAAGAAAAATCAAGTACCATTTCCGAAGTTTTCCGGTGTTTCTCCTACCTGCTTTATTGTTTCGACACTTTTGGACACTGCTCAAAGATCTAAGAAGGTTCTTGCACTTATATTTGAATTCATGAACTCCAAAAATATCCAAGGTTTCTTGGAGTTTTTAAAAGTCGTTTTTTGGAACAATTTGAGTTTATTCACAATTATATACATCTCGAATTCACATACTTCGTAAGGAGGGCCTTCTTCAACAGCGTTTTACGTGTGTGCGCGAGTCAGTAGAAAGCTTTTCAGAAAAATAAGGGTTTCTTTTCGCTCACTCACTCACGACAAAACCTGCGAAACCTTACTTAAGTAATCATAATAGATATAACTTGGTAAGATAAGCTGCTATTCACATACTGTAAAAAGAAACCTTAAATTACGGTCTTTTATATTCAATAATAGCCTAATGTAGCACCAATCGTCATCAAAGCATTTTCTAGGTATTTTCGTGTTTTTTTTGTGTGTTTTTTTTCATCGCTGAGATAAATTCTATTTCTTTATAAGCTATGTTACTACTTTTTTAGTTCATTTTTTCAAATATCCTGTAATTCTTTGTCAATTGTATTTCTCTCATTTTTTCCTGAGTAAGAAAGGAGTGTATCTATGTACCTCTGAAGCCCAAACAGTTCTGAATCTGAGAGTTCGAGTTGCCGAGGGAGTCTGCACTGAGTTGCGAAGCTGATGTACTGTTGGTCATGTGTAAATCCTGTCGAGTTGAAGTGGGCATTCCACCCGTTGCGCTTGATGGTGACTTGGTTTTCGTAAGTGCTTGGGCATTGCATTTTTTCCATTTCATCCGTCGGTTTTGAAACCATATTTTAACCTGGCGTTCTGTCAGGTTTAGCTGTGTTGCCATCTCCGATCTTCGCTCTTTCGTCAGGAAATGATTAAAGTGGAATTCCTTCTCTAGTTCCAGAAGCTGTTTTCTTGTGTATGCGGTTCTTTTACGCTTGCCTTCGGTTCGGTTACTCCAAGCGTTGTCTAAGTACAACAATGTAAAAATAAGAGAAGGAAAAAATGCCCATCAATAACAAAGTCGTTATATCGTCGGACTTAACTACGTATAAGTTTAAATCACCAAATTAAGTTAAATATTGTAAGTAAAAGCGATCGACTTTGGAGTGGCTGCTGTGCCTGATCTGAAGACACGTTCAAGAAGACTTGAACAGGAAAGTTACATTCTGGACACTAGGAAATGAAGTTGCTTTTTTACTAAGAGTTCAAACAAGCTAACTGGCCTATAAGATCACTCGATTTCCTTCTGCTTGCAAGAATCACGAAAGTATAACAAAAGATTAAGCTATCTTTTATAAGGAAAGGAGTAGAAGCTTACTTGAAGAAGCGTTGTGCCACCAGTTTTCAGGAGCGGTGCTCTTCAGCCAGGCATACTGATGGAACGAGCAATTCTGGCTGGGTTCTTGGTTTGGGAAGTAAGACTGATGGTGATCCACTGGACTAGATGCGGCGGTGGTTTGGTTGGGTAGCTGTCCATGCTGAAACGGAGGAACAGGTTCTGTATTGTATCCATTAACTTGCGCGTTATGGCTTGTTTGTGACATTGACATAAAATTCGGCAGTGCATTTTGGTTGTAGTAATTGGGCGATTGCATACGACACTGCGAATAAGAAAAATCCAAAGGATTCGTATGTGTCTGAGGCTCCTTATTCTGTAAACCGCCACCGAAGTAAGCCGGGTACGTTTGTGGTGACTGCATTGCTAGCGTACTCATCACTACTGATGCAAAGCCTTTGAATTAAGGGTATTTATAAATGTCTCTGTCAATAAAAATAAATAATGTAAAAAGCCAGACAAGCGTGACATACGTCACCTGGCCCTGAAATGTCTGGTGTAGGGGCATTATTCAGTTATTGAAAGGATCTCAATTAACCTAAAAGCTCCCAATACAGCTTTACACACAGAAATTAACGTTTTACACACAAATTTAAGTTATTAATAAGAGAAACCTTATCCAAACAGAGCAAATAATATGTAAGGAAAGTTTCGAAATGTTTATTCCAGAATTCTCTAGAGCTACCACCATTTGAAATGGGGGTACTGAAAAGAAAGCTAGTTTGATTTACGAGCGGGTTTCCTTTTGACCATAAATAAAGATGAAGCATGCAAGTTGTTCCAAATATTGAAGAAACAATTGGAAAATGCAACTCTTTCAAGAGGCAGCCCTGCAAGTGTATGAACAAAACTCGCGAAAAAAAATGAGAGAATTGATGAGTGGCATGCAAGTGGCGTTTCGGATCAGGCACCTAACAAATGCTGTCATTTATCAACTCAAGGGCCTATCTACTTGGCTCTTGCCGAAATATGAAATACTATCGCGAATACTACCAAAACTATGAGTTTCTGGTTGTCCTTTTAGTAGTTATTCTCCCTTACCAATGTTACTTTAAATCGACATCTGTTTGCTAAAGATATTGGAGTATTTCTCCCATCGTGAATAATCAAAAGTAGGTCCGATGTTCCTGTAGAGAAAGGGATATTTCTCTCTTTTAAAAAAGTCATTCAAAATTAGTCCTTTCCTTTCCAAGACTTTTCAAATCAAAAGATCAGCAGGAAACAAAGAATTAAGACCTTAAAGAGGTTTTTTTTTACACTGAAGAACTAAGCATCGATATTATCAGCTCTCGAATCAAATTCGTGCAATGGTCTCGAATCAAACGGATATAAAACATTTAAGTCAAGATATCATTTCACACCGGTCAGGCACCATGTATACGTAACTCCCGCAAGTATCCGCCTTAAACACAGCCACACACAAAAACAGCACCGCCTTCATCTTCACTTTCTCCCATGAGATTCCTCCAAAACAACTAAAACAAGCTTTTAATCAAAGCCTAAGACCAAGTCGATTGTGTAAAGGCGTTAACAATGCCTCCCATCCCAGAACCAAATGAAAGTGTTAACAATAAGAAGTATATAGGACTAATGAATAGGGTATTGTGTTAGTGGGGAAGTAAACATCATCCAGCCTAGTATAAGATGCTCTTCAATACTTCATTTGGTGCATTTTATTCTATTATACTAAATACCAATTACATTAGCTAAAAACTTCAAATACTTTAAATAAACTCCATCACTGAATGAACGCCTTTGATTACCTGCTCAGGTTACTTTAGCAAGAGCTTAAAATCCTGGTTAAGAATATTGCGTAATTTCAGGATTTTTATTGAAGATGTGACCATTCAGCTCAGGATGTCAAAGCATCTCCTAGGTTTTTAGAATGTTTTCAAAGCCGAGCACTCCTCATGGCAACTGCCTAGAGATTTGGGCGCAACAAGGTTGGTTTACTCGTGGGAAGCGGGAAAACGGGGAAAGAGCGTCATGTGTATTGAAAGCGTGCAGACCTTGGAGGCCTGTTATCGCGAAACTGCCCGCTTCGAACAACTAACGTGGCAGGTGCTTTACAATGTCATTAACTAAACGGCATTGACACCATTCTGATCAAAACTCATCTTGGCATGCATTTTGTTAGATCACAAATCAATATTCGATTGAATTCTTAGTAAACCTGGAATGGATGTAAAATGAAAAAGAATAATATCCATAGAAAATATTTTATTCTAAGTGCCGAGATAAAAATTATTTCGAATTTCAGTAAAAAAAGCCATTATCAACTATGTGTTATTGAATGTACAAAGTAGACGCAAAAAAACCCGGGGATATAGAATAACAATATTTTTTTGTCGAAATTTTTATAAGATGAAATCTCCTCTTTTTCAAAATGATTTCAAGCGTTAATAGAAGAATGTCAAGAACCCTTCCAAATGCCTTGATCTTGTAATTATTATTATTATTGCTATGGCTATTATGATCTCCACTTTTGTTGAGGAATCCTTTTGGCACTGCTGTTCATACTTTAGACCGTCCGGAAGTGTATTCTATACAACGAACACAGAAGTTGGTTCGAAGCGGACCAAATTCCAATATTTCGCTCAATAATTTGTTGTTCTTAATACATTTTAACTTCCGTTGGGCTCTCAACGACTCCTCCCTCTAATTTACCACAACAATAACATCTACAAATATTTACATATTTATTAAGGAATTAGCACTTGGATCTTTCTTACTAATACCTTGGCTTACGAGTTTATAGGGTTACCTTTGAAATTGAAATCCAAATCTGTGAGAACTAACAAGAGAATAGGTCTAATGCCTGCGGGTTTTGAGTTGTAGAGATTATTGATAACAATCTGACAGAGAGTAGAAGTGTTGGGCAGCCCTCGCATTGAACGCTCACACAAACAGAAGCCTTATCATTGCTTTTGTTATTCATATTCCGTGTTATAATGAAATTAGATCCTTTGTTCTCTTGTGTACTCCGATAAGCGGGAGCTTCAGTTACAAGGCTCAAGCCCAGACCTGCTAGATCTTAACTATCCCCTACGACAGTGAAAAAGATCAGAAATTCGAAACCCCACGAGTTCTTAAAAATATGAATAGAATCAAAACCATTTGATCGCGTTATTTACGCACTTGCTTGTCCAGTTGAGTTCAGAGCGAGTCACCGCAGATATTGAATCAAGTTCGGGATTATGGCACTAGTGCTATATAGCAAGGAAACGCAATGGTCTATTCCATTAGATGGATTTTGAAGCTCTCTAGCTCTTTGCGCTAACTATTCGATAACTAACCAAGATCCTTTTTTGCGGTCAGCCAACCAGTAGGGCAAGGCTACGGTTAAGTAAGATTTCGTTTCATTAACAAGTTATAAATTACTCTCCAAAAATGCTACAAAACCGTTAAAAAACAACCTGTAAAACAGTAACGCAAATGGATTTGGCTTTCGTTTTCAAATCTTATCATTAGAACCCGTTGGCTCAAATCAAAACGGTTTTATGGTGAGTTGGTTTTGGACGTCACTCACAAAGAGATCGATCCAATACACCGCGATAGGTGCGAGTGGAGGCAGTCCGCAACTTAGCGACTTAATCTTAATCCTAAACTTTCTTAGAGATTCTTTGCAAACCAGCCCGGCTCTATATCTTGCTCATGTGTTGTGATTTTATCTACGGTCTATTCCATGAGTTAGATGTTAAGTCCGAGTCCACGTTTAGCTCCGAATTTTAGCATAAACCATGGAAGCTGACGAGATATACTACCTGCTAGAGCGCTTTCTGTTAGGTACTTAAGCCTCTTCTGTCAACTTACAATGAACTTCTTATGCAGTTATTAATAACAGGTTGGATAGTGATTTTCCTAGAAACGGTCCCTTTCGAGCAAAGGGAGAAAAAGCTATTGCGTGGACTCGATTCTTTAGTTGTTGCTCTCTTTTTTAAAACCTTTTGGTAGTCATGGAACATAATAATCTTACTTGTGACAACACAACAAATCCAAAATAAGAAAAATACATGAAAAGAAACGAATGGGTGAAACTCAGAGATTTAGTCCATTGAAATCAATAATACGCAATGGTGTTTAAATAGTGGTACAATTTAATACAAAATTAAAAGATGGCACTCTGAGTTTCTAACTCTGTTTTTCCTGCAAATGGAAATATTGCTTTCGTTTCCCCTTTCCTTCATCCTGCCATATTCTGATTTCAACGTTTTAAGGTTTAAAGATAAAATTCCACTGATATATATTTCTAATATCTACTCATCTGTACTCATCGGTTTGCGATATCGCTGTTCAGTATTTCATTTAAGGTTAACAAAATCTGACCGAAAACAATTTCCTTTCTCCGAACTTCTACCGAGTATAGCCTCGAGGGATCACGTCTGGTGGGGTGTTTGTCTTGACTTCAAAAAATTGAAAAAGGGAGGATTTTTAACTGTAACCACACTGTTTCCTTCGTTCGTTTTCAATGGTTTACTGGTATTCTCATTTTGGACACTTTTTTTCTAAAATGCTGTACTGCACGCACACGCGAGAATATTTCCCCCGTTTTTCTTAAAAACCACCTCCATCTCTGTTAAGTAAAGCCATAACGCTAAGTAACGCTAATTGAAGAACGTCTTTACCTAAATATCATAAACATGTATATTCAACCCTAGAACCAATTTCAAACCAGGAAGTTCTTCTTATAACTAAATCAAATAGCCCCGAGTTTTACGGCTACTACTTTATTAAATTAGAGTGTCGCTTTCACCGAGAAAATTTGCTATAAATTGCACTCTTATTCTATCATGGACTTTAGACGGCCTTGAGGCATGTAGCACACGTCTTTGTTTTAATTCGCTTCCAACTCAGATGGAAAATAATGGAAAATAAGATGAACTTGAAATAACAAAATGTGGTATGTGAATATTGCATTAGTCGGCCAGTATCGTAACCGAGGGGTTTGGTATTTGTATTATTATTATCACTATTATTAAAAGATCGGACTCTACCACGTTTGTTGAAAGCTCTTTTTTTCCTGAGATCTATTGATTTGAAGTACGTTTTCATGGTAACAAATGACTGACACAAGTCTCAAAGTTTTGAGTGTGGCGGCTTTTTGAAACAAAACATCTTCGGGTGTCATTTCTTAAACGTTTGGAAAAATGCCACCTCTATGAATATATCAAAGATGATATTCCAAACAATAATCCTTTTGCGAGATATTTTTTCTTCTTACAAAAGAAAGATAAAATTTTGATTTTAAAATTAAAGGTATGTTTTCAAATTACAATAATAATAATAATA
>WUCR03055965.1:17572-33758 GCA_009858155.3 Phymanthus crucifer
GTCACATCTGCGCAACAACGAAAGAAAGGAAGGAAGAAATGAAGGAAGGAAGAATGAAAGAAAGAAAGGAAAGAAAGAAAGAGTGAAATAATTGAACAAACCGAACTAGTCTTAAACTATCGTGCAAAAATAAAAAAAGACGGGCACTGCATAGACAAAGCCAAGAAAAATGATTACTTATATTCCATTAAACATGGCATGACGCCTTAGTAGCAGTTTCTGAGATTGTGAAACTTCCATACAGCAATCTATATTAGTTAGTTCAATCTAAAAGACGACAAAAACAAGCTTGCTAGCATCGAAAATGACTCTTAGCAAGCCAGATGCAGCATCTTCTACAAAATATTCCCAATTTAAAAGATTGAAATCATGAACAAATTTTGCACTTTGTATCGCTAAATTTTGCTTTATATCTTTCAATTATAAAATAAAAAAAGGAAGGGTGAATAAAAGCAAGCAAAACAAAACTTGGATTACTTTTTAAAACATTTTACGTCTGTTTTTTTTATGAAAACTACATTTTAAAAGGATGAAAAAATTCTCGAAAATGCTTATCAATGTCAATTTTTTTTTTATTTTTTTCGTTGTTGTTTCTCTGAAGCCGGTTTCACTGCTATCATGTACAGATCTTATTTAATCATAAACATAGCAAGTAAAAATCAGATTTGTTATGAGTAAACACCAAAACTTTGTTTGTGGTGTGTATATTGTCCTTCCGGTCTGTGGGAGAGATTTCTCTTCTTCCATCTGTTAGCCTTATAGCGCACGACCTTTAATTACTGAAAGGCTAATTTACCCCCCTCAAAATGTTCAGCCCTTTTGGGACCTGCTCGACCTGTTAGGAGTTCCGTGCCGGGTATACCAAGAGGGAGTTTATCTCAGGAGAGGATCTGATTTAGGATGTTTACACTTTTAGAGCCGTTTTGGCGACAGTTTAATTAAAATTGATTCCTAATAGCTTTTTTTGGCCCATAAGAGCCAATTTTGGACTAGTTTTAAACAAACGTGATATACCATGATTTATAACGAAGTATTTAGCCCGCACTTACTCTCTCGATGTTTCCGCTTTTAAGGCAATTTTAGAAGCATTTTGGCTTGTTTTATGGCGACTCATTACCGGCAGTGAGATTTCCCTAAGGGTGAAATTTATCGTTTGGTAAAGAGTTAATACCTAACATAAAAACACATCAATCTTTGGTTACCCAATCTTAGAGTTAGGTGTCAGGTATGGGTGTTACAGGCCTTGTTTTTGCAGGCATTCTGAGATATGCGAGATTTTACCAATTTTGACAAGATATTAAATTGAAAGGTCTTTAAACAAGCGTCTAAGCCGAGTGCATCCAACAGATGGCAAGACTGGAAATCACTAAAGTGTTTGATCTTATCGGCCTCAAAATTAAATTAATTTAAAGTCTTGCCGAGAATAGGAATTATGAAGAGCGAAATTTGATTTGAGTTCAGTAAACACAGACTCTAGTGACAGTGAAAGTAAAGATCGTACGTTGCTTGTTTAAGATGAACACTGCACCTGTCCGCGTGAAAAATGACAATTAAACAGATTCATTAAAAAACGTACTTCCGAATTTTAACATACATTATTGAAAATTTTATTGCTCTACTAAATTTCATGATAATGACAGAAAATTTGATTTAAATGGACAATAAAACAAGTTTTGAAAACACTGAGACGTTTTAGTAAAGAAAGCGTACTTGAACTTTGAAATTAGACTTGTCTTAGTTCTCGCGTACCCTACTCAAACTTTTGTTCAATTTCAATTACGATTTTAAACATAGAACTATTTCATTTTGGAATTGTACTGAAAAAAAACACTTTTTCACTTAGGACTGAAACACAATTTTCTTCTTGTCACCCCTTTTATCTCTAACTGTTATCAGATAATCCCTTCTCCAAAGCTACATGGCCATAATTCTTGAGTAAACCGGCTTCAATTTTGTTGGTCTCTTCTTCTATCTAGTTACAGAGATATATTACAGTCAAAACTAGCCACTAACCTGATCAACGACTATTAGATTTTCAAACCATAAAAGGAAAATCTCTTTTACTTTAGGATAAAACTTGAAAAGCTTAAGTGATTATTTGTCAAACGACATGGAACTTTCGAAACATTTTGCACTACAAAACGAAAAATGAAAAAAATGTAAAAACAAAAATGAAAAAGGAGGTTTCAATTTTTTGATGATATCGAATTATGCCAGGACAACATTTTTGAAAAATTCGAAGAATCATGAAATTGACTCAGATCAGATTATTAATTTAGGCACTTAAGCCTTTTTGAAGGAAATCCTCAGATTTGCCAAGTATGGTTCCTGTTCTTTAACTTCTTTAACAAAGTATTATCATATTTAGTTTTGGTAAAGATTGACACTGTGCATTAAAAAAGTGTTCCACAAGGCTTTAGTTTTGGACCAGTACAAGATCAATGGTACATGAAAAGAACTAGTCTACCCACACTTCAGTTCTACTACTAAAGTTTTTCATAAAGAGCTATACTTTGAGAGAATCAAGGGCAAACGGATACTTTGTGATGAAAAACTTCAAAAATTGCAAGTACCTGTTTTCTTGAACCCGCTATCGGCGCAAGAACGATGTTCGTCTAATGTATGTGAAACACCAAAAGCCTGGAAGCAGAAATCTTCCTACATCTTACCACTCTCGCGAATAAAAACAAAAAGTACACAACCTTCAGATCGTTGGTTTATATGTGAAACATTAGCCCAGGATCGTTATTTTCTTCGTGACTAATTTCTTTAGAAGTAGCAGTTTTAGGAGAATTTACTGCAATTACACTGTTATTATGGCCTGTTTTATGAAGCTATAAAACACCATCTATAGACAGGCGTTCTGAGACAACGACTCGTGAATGCTCTCTCT
Source organism: Phymanthus crucifer (assembly GCA_009858155.3). Taxonomy (NCBI): domain Eukaryota; kingdom Metazoa; phylum Cnidaria; class Anthozoa; order Actiniaria; family Phymanthidae; genus Phymanthus; species Phymanthus crucifer. The sequence goes on from WUCR03055965.1 coordinate 20,466, forward strand.
CTCCAATTAAAGTCAACTGAATGGCATTTCAGAGATACATTTCAGGGCAATTTTGTCTTTAATAGGTTTATGCGATCAACTTGTGGACTGAAATGAATGTATTTGTCGAACGTAAACGAGCAAAAAGACACGATAACTGAATAAATCCATTTATTTTACCAATTACATGTCAAGCTATAAACTTTGAAAACTTTTAGCTCTACGTACCCTGATAGGATTTCCCTTAAATATCATTTGCCTAAGATAAACAACGACAGGTTTCCACGCATTCACATCGTTGAAACTTGCCTAATTACTTTCATGGACTCTCTAAAACTGAAATCACTCATTAAAGAATCGCAAGTTTGGGGAAAAATGGTGTTTAAATTAAGATGAAACATATCTTCGTATCCAAGGAAAGTAAAGGTCTTACAAAACAGGACAAAGTAATGAGAGAGAAAAATATGCACAGCGATCGCATGTTTCTTAAAAAATAAGCGACCCTGCCCCTACAGAAACTGCTATGGGCATTGCATCATCCATCTTGATAAAATCTAACCCTCTATAAGCAGACTGGTGCAGTGTCCTATATTGTAATGACGTGTGACTTCAATAGCACATGGTCTAGAATTCCGTAGACGACTTAAGCATTGAATATTTGCGGTGCGCATAGGAAACCTGTGTGTGTTATTGTAAGGGAGTGTTCATTATTTATGGTTTGGGGGGGGGGGCGGTAAAATAATGGGGGGGTCAAAAAAGTTTTCTCGATTACAGGACCCAGATTGAAGGTGAAAACATGTTGCAAAAGGGGGGGGACATGAAAGTTTTTATCTTTTTTTGGAGGGGTCAATCAAGTTTTACTTTTTTCCAAGGGGGGCCATATGGAATTTGAATGTGTTGTCACAGAATATGCCAGCCCCCCCAAACCATAAATAATGAACACTCCCTAAGGTAACTTGGATACGGTATGAGCGATCCGTGGATTCTCTAGCTCTTGTGGCTATAACGTGTGGATTGGACAATAGGACTCACTCTTGTAACTGATAATAAATCATCTTAAGCGAAGCTACGACGCTGAGGGCAATTGTTATGCTGGTGAATTTTTGGCTTTAAAACAACGTTGCTAAGCCTTCGTAAAGTTTACCTTGACTTTTAAAAAAGAACAAAAAAGCCGACCATTACCGACCTGTACATAGTGACTGCTATATGTATAGATCTATTTTTGTAAGAAATAAATGTACAATAAGAGACATAAAGGATAACTGAATGAACATAAAGAAACATATTGAATAGGTTTTCTATCACAGTAATAACAATACTCGAAGTTTCTAATTATCAACTGAAAACAGAAGCATGAAAAACAAAGTAAGAATAAAGATAACTAAATGAACAGAACATCAAAAAAGAAATGATTAAATGATAAATAAATAGAAACGATAATGCAAATGACTGAAACAGTCCCACCATTGAAACATGATATTGTGACTGACGATGTGTAGTGATAAAGACAAGACTGAGTGCGTAGTATAGTGGTGTTGTTACTGATAACGCACTGAGTTACTCAAGCCATGAGATTTCTCAGATATGGATAGAAAAAAAACATTCTTTTAGCTGCTGATCAACCAGTTTTGTTACTAAAACCAAATCCAATACATCACTATGAGAAAGCTGTGTACTAGACACCATACTTATTGCTTACGAAGGGCTAAAACAAGAACCTTATACACTTGAGGATGAAATAAAAAAACATTGTACAAAAGTAAAGAAAAACGTCTTGACAGTAGTATGTCCGAGCATTATTCTTAGGTTTCTAAAATCATTTTAGTCATTTTTTTCCTGGATTTGTTGCGAGTCTAAAAGCTGATGTAACAAGTGGTGCTATTAGGAGTCGCCATGGTTACCATTCACAGTTGGCAATTTAAAAATCGAAAACATTTCAAAACTCGGCGAGATCAAACGAGCCGAGCAGATACCGAGTTTTTGATGCGTCAGTTATCTTTTATGTCAGCCCCCACCTCAGTTTTGTTTGTTTGCTATAATTCGTAAAATGCTTTCCGCTGTATCAACTACAACAACGCCCTTTTACCCACTTGCTTTGGTTTTTGAAATGAAACCACTCACTCAAACGACAACCTAATTACGCCAATACATTAGTCAATATCTTGACAGACCAAGCCAAGCGAGAAGCACTTGACGTACTAGAAAACCAAACTGTAGAGTGGTGAAATACACCCCGAAATAGGAACCGATAATCCACTATTTGAAGAAGAGTTTACGAGAGCCACTTGAGACTTTCGTTACGTGTATATAATACGTCCTTGCACGCTTTCAGCCTGGCCAGTGTTTTCTTGGAGATTATAATTTATGATGGCAGTTAAAAAGTATTCATGAAGTGGCTTCCACATTTCATTTTGTTTCATTAGTCAGTATATCAAGTATTCATTGAAGACGCTCAATTGATTGGATTATACTATCGGCTTGTTGTCGGAGCAAGGGAAGCAAAAATTAGGATGTTTTTTTTTCTGGCCCCAATACTACAAATTTATCTCGGAGCGCGGTACTTCAAATGCGCGATCTTAGGATCAAGTCGGATCTCCGCGTGATCGGCTATGTTTTATCTTGGTGTGAATGAAAAGTGTATTGCCATAGCACGGTGGTATATCCTTCTAGTTCATAAGTGTATGCGCGGTGGGCGGTGTAGATTTCGGTTGGTAGCGGGTAGAGGCTGTATTGGTCCAGTTTATCTTACGATTTGTCTTTTAATCCTATGATTACTCCAACGCCTCTTGATCTTCACAAAATTGAAATCCATGGGTAAAATTACGCAAACCTTAGTGAAGATGCGGTCACCATAAGAGATTCTGTTGTCTATATTGTGCGTGATGACTGAAATTTGCTGAACAGATTTAATAAATACGTACAAAGTACACCCAACGGATGTGTTTTGTATGTTTCAATATCAAAGGTGAAGTAATCAAAGTAGTTCACTACTTCATTCAATATCAAAGCTATCGCGGACGATGTCAAAAAACAATGACAGCAAAATGCACAGCACATATATAGCGATACCTATGATGGGAATACACTGGACGGGACCCTTTGCACTATAAAATAGCATACAGCCTCGTACACCCTACACCGACAATGGAGAACCCAGTGCCACGAATTGCATGGTGCGAAGCGCGGATACTTTGTTAAATGTGTAGTATAGACGTAAAGCGCTCCTTTAATGGGTATAAAGTACTGTTTGGACAATAACATATGGACAATGATACTGCCTATAGTACATATATGGATTATTCCTAAAAACAAGAAAATAAAGGGTAACAATACTCGTACATTATAAGAATACGTAATATCCGAAAAATGGATGATTAACGTAACCATAAAATCCCCTCGAGGTAAAGCTGTACTCTTTGTTTAGCACCCTTCTAAAAGGCAGACTATCAAATTCCAAAGATAAGGAAGACGAAAGAGTGTAAAACAGTAAGAGCTCTTTCATCACAAGCCTATGAAACAGACACTAAACGAATACACATTAGTAGAACCTAATTCCTTTGGTTTCTTAATTAAATCTACAAGAGCTATATATTGTGTGTAAGAACAAACGTACGGACTATATCCCAAGCAAAACCTAAACATAAGGTACAAAAAATACAAAGGTGAAAAAAGCTATTGCGGAACAAACATGTTCGAACACCATAAGTACACGAAGTACAAAAAGTACACAAAAAAACACGGCATTGTGATGCACAAAGCTGATTCTCTTTCAAAGAGCCCGCCTTACATAATGTTAGGCTTAGCAAAGTCTTGCGTGTCCACATTAGCGTCGTAAGCAAAGGAATCGTTATTGTAACCATCATCTTCAGTTAAGAAACTTACGATCTAGTATCAACGAAGCAAGCAAGCATTCTATTTTATCATTCCCTGCTTATTTCACTCATCTTTTTCAGTGTAGTAATTGGTCACATAGCTTACGGTTACGATCGTGATTACATTCCTTTGTTTAGAGTGGTGTGTCCACTCGATCGTAAAGTGGGAGTAGTCGTAAAGAACAAAACTTTCTAACCCTAGCTTGAGGTTTGATAAGCTATTAAAGTGAACCACGACGGCACTTAATTAAGAGTACGATTTATAATCATATTGCTCTTGTAATGCTCCTTACTATTACGTTTACGCCACTAATAGTACCAATCAGGCTTAAACCAATTAACACAAACGTACAATGATACTTGAATCGGTCATACAATTGATATCGTTTTACTGGGTCAGCATGAGTTTGTCATAAAATGCGAGTTTTTTTCAGGTCGAAGTTGAAATCGTTGGAGTCAAGTACGCCCCAAAGTTCTGGTTAATCATATTTAATCTTCTTTTTTCCATGAAAGAACACCAGATAAATCAAGTACAACATGGACGAGAACCCCATAACAGTACAAGCCATGACAATATCCTTCACTGGATAGGGCAGAGGTGTGTCGACGACGTAAACTATAAACTCATCAGTCAGCTCGCAAAAAGTATAGTCATCTCGCACAACATGAGCTCTAAAATGGTATAAGCCAGATCCTACAAATTCGATCGAGCTGTTCGACTTTTCTTCCATGATAATGTAAGGAATTCCTGGAAAAGACTTTGCACTGGGTTGTAAAACTTCGTAATCAACTCTATTGTTCAGCTCCTTGAGGTAGTAGGGTGAAGCGAGTTTGATTGTTTCTCTCTCATGTCTTGAGACAGTAAACTTGGGCGCCAGTTTTTCGGTGAACAGAATTCTATATACCGTATCGATGCAATCTGAGTATATTTCCGATGAAGATCTTCTCATTCCACGGGTACATCCACAATCTGCTCGTTCATTTGCTCCTTGACATTGCTTATACTGGACAGTTTCTTTGGTGACCGAGTATGCATCCTTGTAATGGGGACGTTTGGGATCTACGTTGTATATGTTACTGGTCAATGGGATAGCCTTTCCACGAGCTGACGGAGGTCTATAGTTGTAAGGTAGCTTGAAATTTCTCTGGATTCCTTTAGAATCGATCGCCTTTGAGTCTAGAAAGGAGGCGTCAGAGAATGTTGATGGATAGATATAACGAAGTTTCTTCGAAGGTGGACATCCACTGTGGACTGAAATAGTAAACGAAGTGCTCTCACAAAAAAGAGACGAATCTTGAAGTAGGACAGTTAATGACGATGTTCCTGTGGCTAACGGCTTCTGAGATATCAGGACTGTAACACTAGTGTTTAGAAAGGAAGTTTGAATGTCAGAATTGATAGTAAATAATCGAGGATTACTTATGAACACTTTTGGGGTGGGTTGGCTCGAGGTCTTCCGATTAATGGAAGTTGCAGTAAATGCTAAGGAGTCCATGGAGTCCAAATGGAAAAGTCGCATATCCAAATCTCTGCTTTCGAGAAGGACACTTTGGCAAATATCTTCATTTACCCACCAACTAATGCTGCTTGACATGGGCTCACGAAAGTCATATATGGTCCAGTCTTCAAAGGTATCGTGCAGAGGTGTATTCCCCATCCATGGGACATATGATAACCCTATGAAGGTAGTTTCATTAATGTACTTTTTCAATATAAAACTTTGCCCTTTTGGTAATATCACCGTCTTCCCCAAGTCTTCTTCTTGCCAAAGCTCATCAGTATTTGTTCCACCGAGTAAAGTGAATGTCGCATTCCAACCATACCATCTGACTTGCAATAGCAAATCAGTTCTATTCCTTGTTGGCTGCGCAAACGGTTCCATGATATGCCCAACCATGCGCTGCTTGAAGACATTTGATATCAAACCGGCTGTTTCATCCACACGACTGATCTCGGCCGAACCTCCATATTTCGAGTAAATAACTTGACCAGGAGAAAAGCAATCGCTGCATTCGGAGCTTAAATAGAACTCGACTTGGGTTTCAGCTTTGAAACTTACTAGCATTGACTGAGGTAAAGTGTTGTGACTTTCAATCGTACGCCTAATTTCAAATGCGGTCCCGGATAGCGAAAAGTTCCCGCCACCTGCCTGTGGTGTCAATGTTACAACAGTATTTGCAAGACCTATGACTTGAGTGTGTAGTGGTTGGCTAAGTGAACCATCCCCTAAATGTTTGATAGCAATCACTCTATGTATACCTGCTTTTCCAATAAGAATAGATCCGAGTCTCGTAGTCAAGCAAAAAGTGTTACCAAAGAGATCTACTGAGAATGATGTCACCCTGTCTTGGTCATGGAGTGAAGTGACTTTACAGAATGAATTTCCACCGTCTAATGACTGCCACACCTTAGATTAGCAAAAATAACCTATCAGCCTTGATTGCGTTAAGACAAATGTACTTGTCTTAATAACGACGTACTTATGACAATGAACGACCCATCAAGAACATCTCGAAATCGAAAAATCATTGACGTTTGCCCACTTTTCATCGGAGTACCTTATTAGTCTAGATGTTGAATTAATTACATTTGATATAAATTTTTCATTACATGATTAATGCACATAAATTTCATTCAATTCATAATTAATATGAACATACCTGAGATCCATAGGCATAGATAATATTGGTGTGCGCATGGAAATGTAAACTCTCCACGATCTCGCCCTTGTCGAAGGCAAACGCAGGAAAGGACAAATTTGTGCCATCGTACACTTGAACCATGGTGACTTCCTGACAAGATAAACGAATGAAAATGGGGTTTGAAAGAAGGTTAAAGAAAAACCCATTCTGGAACCAGCCATAATCCTGGATTCCTTTTAACATAAGGTGCAGTTGATAGAAGAAATCTCGCTTTATCCATCATTTCATTGTCTGCTTGATTAAAAAAGAACAGAAACAGCAAAGAAAACAGCCACTCAACTAAGGTAAAAATGTTCAATAAACCACCATGATTTTTACCTGAGACTTGTCATTTATCAAGACTACAGAAGACTGCCTATCCATATCCTGGACCATATCAAGTAAAGCGTGATGTGCGGGTGCACTTTCGAGAAAGAGCGTCCTCCAATTATCATAGGGTGGGTAACTGCAAACGGTGAGGGTAGAATTTGAAGTGTTGTTATGGTGAACTATGCACACTTCTTCCATGTCCGATACATAGGACCTGTGACAATGCGGAGTGTGTAATAACTTCATGTCTTCTCTTCCGGAAACACTGCCCATTCTCATTGCTTCATCAATATCAGGGTGCACTGATGGTGCAGATGTAAACCTTAGCTATAATGAAACAAAAGTAACTGAAGATTAGGAAACGTGGTCAGGTATGGATTTAGGGTATTGTCTATTGACTGATGTAGAGCAGAGCCCCAAACCTCCCACAGGAGTTGTTTCCCTTATCTTCATCAAATACAAGTCCAACATACCTTTGTGCCGGGTCCACTATTTAGTGCTTCAGTGAAATTCTCTGAGAGAATTATTCCATTTGTCGTGAGAAACAGTAACTGGTCCTTCAGAAGAGTGAAGTCTATTATAGACAAGTTGGCGCACTTGGAAAATGAGCTCTGTTTACAGATAGAATACTCATTTGGTATGGCAGAGGACTGATGAAGCAAATTATGCCACCTTACAGAAGACGAACTGAAGTAGCTGTGTGTTACTCCAAAATAACATCCTAAAAATCAAAGCACAAGTCAGACGTCGGATATACGTAATTTTCGAGGCAAAAGTGGTGATATGAGGGCCGGCTGGAGACACATGGAGAGGTCCCAGGCAGGAACTCACCCCTGTCTGCGCCCATCCACCCAAAACACATTGGGTTTGAAACTATCATTACATCTTTATCTACTTCTTTTACCACCCGAACCTTTAGTTTACTTCGTATTATGTATGTTATTGAAATAGGTGAAATGTTGAAATCAAATTGCGAGTTTCGTTGCGTTGCACACTAGCTTACCGCTAGTTATTATCTCCCCACGTTGCAGAAATGTTTATGAAACTGAAGAATGTCAAGATACTTGATTACAAACTTTTAAATCCGGTTTTTTAAGATTAATTCTTACCTAAATAAGGGTCTTCGGTTGTATTCATGACAGGAACAATAGCAGCAACACCAGAAGAACAAGGGGAGCTTCTGACTATCATATCGTTAGGTTTCGATTGAAATGAAATAAGGCTCATGACTTGGTCTCCGAACTGCAGATTCAATAATGGTTCTTCATCTTTGAGAATCAAATTTCCTGATTTCTCAAACAAATTCAAGCCTTTTCCCAACTCTACAAGGTACCTCCAGGATCCAGAAATATAGTTCGTATCTTGAGATAACTGAAGTTTTGAAATATTTCGCCGCCAGTAAACTCTGTCTTCTTCAACAAGTTCTTCCAGCTCAAAAGACGTATTCCAAGTAAGATTCCAAAATCTTATATTTGGTTTCATGCCTTGGGAAGCATAACGCCTAACCAAATAGTTCCTGTTGTATTTTGTATCGTTGCTTTTATACCTCAGCTGATAGATAACCACCATTGTAGAACCTCCAAAGTAAAGTTGTCCAAATGAATCTGTTTCATTGTCTTCTGAAGTAAAGACAACACTCTCGACTTCGTCGTGTCCAAAATCGTACGGCAAAAAGGTCGAACAAGAACAGTGAAAAGATGAAAAAACCGCTAGAAAAACTAATAAAGCTCTGCACGAAAGAAAATGCGAGAGAATACTTGATATTCTTGTCATGTTAAAGGCAAAATAAAGAAAACCTGAAGCAAATAAAAGAAGTGAACCAACCAGAGTACGAAACTGCAGAACTTCAAAACTTCAAAAAGTACGAGCTCGCGCACGCGTGATTTTCCCGCCAAGAACGAAACCACAGGAAGCCCGTTTATACAATTTTATGAAATATAATCAGAAATCAACCAGTTTCATACAAACTCTAAAATCCTTATTACACGTTATTTACAATGTTGTATAAAATTAGTTATATTTGTACAGATGACTGTACATCCTGGATATTGGTCAGGAAATTGAGGTCTTTATTTTCTTTGTCACACCAGTTTAGCCAAGGCAAAAGCTGTCCTTATAATTCTTAGATGGCTATTTCAAACATTTTCATTTGAGATCCGCACATAATGATGAAATGTGGTTCATATGTAACCATATGTCATGTAGTCTTGCAAACGAGCTGCAATGTCCATGTCATATGAGGCAGCCTTTGCAGAAAAAAGAATAGAAAATATCATAATTTCTTGTGATGACTACCTACATTCATAGGCTATCATGACAATGATGATGATGATGATGATGTCATAGATGGCACAAACAAATAGAGCTTTACTGCTCCATGGAAAGTTCCTGACATGGGACATGACCCCGGCTGTCCCTGGATGATGATGGTGATGATGATGATGATGATACTAATCTGGGACCTCAAACTAATACTTACCCTGGAATACCACTGATGTGATCCCTTGACATCTTTTTCAACACCATACCCATGGTGAAGGCAGCGTGCATATACAAAGCACCCTAATGCTATGCCTTTTCCAACATAGTTTGGCAAGCAGTCTGTTTCTGCAGCTATTCTATCAATATCCTCAAGTTCAGCAACACTATCATGAGATGCACAAAAGAATAACACCATTAAAACAATAAATCAAAGAATGGGTTTAAAATCATGCAATGAGTCCTAACCTTTTTGCCACATCAGCTGCCTTGTTAAACAGTTTTCTTCTATAATAATGAACTGCCAAGTTACCTTGAGCGTAAACATTTCCTCTTATGGCTGCACCTTTAAGGCACTCAAATGCTGATTGGATATTTTGCTCAACACCAATACCATACTCATACATAACCCCTAATGCACCTGTATTAATAAATTGCTTTAAAATTTGTGTTCAAGATGTCTAGAGCAAAGAGGCTTTTGTTCCCAGAGCTTTTATTTGACCACTGAGATGTGAACTTTGAAAAGCATCAAATAGACCTCTTTACCCTCGTATGCAAATTGCCCATTTCAGATCACATGTCATTCCCTTTAAAAATGTTCTTTTGTTTAAATATTTACATACAAAGAATCAACTCCCATGAGTACCATCATGTGGTCTGAAATGGGCACAACAAACAACGAAGGGAAAGAGGTCTATTGAATCAACTTTATTTAAGAGGGTGAAAGTTACAGACAGTATGTAAAACACTGATAAACTCTTATGGTCAAGATCAAAGGCACATACTGATGCTATGACCACTCAACCATAGTATTACAACCCAACTGCCATAAATGACAGCAATGCATTATGGGATAGTCATCTCTACTCACAACAAATCAATAAGTTACTGCAAGTTTAGATAACTGTCCCAGGGTGTATTGCTGTGAATTAAAAGTGGTGGTCACAATGACTATGTTTTCTCACTGCCTGCTTTCAACTGCCTGCTTGAAAAACTTACCTTGAGACTCTATACTTCCATTTCCAGTTGCCTCCTGATGCCAGAAGTAAGCCTATAATAATAAAGCCAATCAATGAGGTATCTGACTTATTTAGCTTGCGAATGTGGCCAAATTCCCTCAGTTGGAATTACTAGCAAACAGGTAGAAATTTGCCATAGTAACATTCCCAATTAAAGGAAAGATTTGAGTATTCAATGTGAATCTTTTCTGTTTAGAGAGAGAGAGAGAGTGCATGTAGGCATGGGATTGATGGTTTTCAACCATTCCCATGAGAGTGAGTGGAACAAAAGTTCCACCAGTCATGGTGGTGTTTTTTTGTTGAGTCCACCAGCAATGGCTGTCATGTCTTTTCTCAAACGTCTCTCCTGGGAATGGTTGAAAACCAAGAATATGGTATACAGTGTATGATATATGATGCCTTGTTGCCAGGAAGAAAGTCAGAAAGTGAACACCTGGTAACTGAGTCAAAAAGTGGGAGAAGCACTTTTGAAAATGATTAATATCATAACAACACCTAAGGGACAATAATATACATAATATAAAGGTCATACCTTTTTGAGGTCAAAAGAGTCTTCTCCTGGTCTTGAATAAAACAATCCCAACACCATTTGTGCCTTCAGACTACCCTTTGGATCACCATCCTTTGCAGCCAGTAACAACCACCTCTCGGCTGCCTCATCAGACTGATTTACTCCAAAACCTTCATAATAAGCCCTGGCTACATTGTACTGTGCATGATGAACAAGATGTGCTGCATCTGGATTCTCTGACTCGGCTATTTCTATCATGTATTGAATGCCTTTTTCCTATTAAAATCGTCAAAATAGAGTGTCAGAATTAAGGTATGCAAGGTATAAATTAAATACCTGTGTTGAAGAGGCTCAAAACCTTTGGGCTTCTACACATACGAGTGGGCCAAAAAGACACTACTGAAAATGCATATTGATTTTCTCCCAGGCACTTCCAGTTGTAACATAAGCTTATGCACCAGTCATTTGATATCCCCCGCACCCCCCCCCCTGAGGCATACCCGGGGACATCACTTTTTCCCTCAGTGAAAGGTAGTGAATGCCCCGCCCCCTGGGGGCAAAAATGAAAGTGAAGTCCTCACGTCAACTTTTGAATATTTTTTTAATAGATTGTAGCATGGAGAAGTGCAGTCCCCGGGTTGCACCCGAAGCCATGAATGGAAGTGCTGTCCCCGACCATCGGGGACACAAATATATGTGAAAATTGGGTGAAGTCCCCGCTATGCCCCCGGGTATGCCTCAGGGGGGGTGCGGGGGATATCAAATGACTGGTGCATTACATACATACACAATATAAAGAATAAAATGTATGCTTACTGGATTTGGTTTGCCTCCAAGCCCGTCATAATACATCACTCCAAGTTGATATTTTGCTTGAAAATCGGTGCTTTTAATTCTCTCAAATGTAACCAATGCTTTATCATATATTTGTCTTTCAAAATAGAACTGTCCAAGTTGAAACTTTGCGAGTTTGTCAACTCCATCTTTAGCTCTTTGTATCAGCAACTCTTCTAGTTCTTCATCATTGATCCTGTCTTTTTCTGGATCATCCAGTGAATACAACGAACTGTTCTGTGATTTAGGAAGCGGTTCACTGCTGAGTTTACGATCGAGATGGACGGGAGCAGGAGCTGAAACTGGACGCTCCGCATCGTCCGCCATGTTGACTTGGAATGAACAATCGGACGTTACCATGGAAACAAGCTTGTTTAAAAACACAGGAAGCCCATAAACCATACCGCTGTTTGTTGAACGCAGGCTCACTAACAGAGATTCAAGATGGCGGCTGGAGGCTTACACAGTTCAGTGTTTCTCGTCATGGTATCGGGACAAATTGAATCAGCAAAGGTATTTCGATAAGCTAGAGTGTTTTCATGTTATATATTGAACCGCTTGATCGAACTATGGCGAGAGATGTTTCATTTTAGTTTCCAGAATTCGACGATCTATATTGCAAGTTTGGGTTTGTTTATGGTCAAGATTGGGTCGTTACTTCCGTAAGTTGTCTTTAACAAACTTAAATTTGTTGTCTAAAAAGTCATGAAAACCGAGAAAATATCCGTTCTTTACTATTAAATGATATCTTATGTAATCTATATTTAATGGGAAGGTTAATCGTAGTGTTTTTGGTACTTTTGTAGGGCTGGGAAGAAGGCATATCACAAGTTACAAAAAAGAGTATGGACAGAAGACAAATTGTAGTGTGGAATTTCCCTCTCGATATTACATTTAAAAGTACTAGCCCTTTTGGATGTAAGTATTATAGTTTCTCCTAAATCCTTTCAACGATTTTTGATCGAAAACTATCTTGAAATCCCGGCGTAGGGATCCATCAAAATGTTCCCATGACTTAATGTGAAGAACAGAAGAACACAGTGCTTTTCAATACAGGAATATGTGCCTATGGAATGTGGAAATGCCTCGATTGACATCTGTCAAAAGCTACTTATTGCTAAGGCATGTGATTTTAAAATGTTGCAGGGCCTCAATTGGTTATCAGCTGTTATGGATTAGATGTTTTTGGTCATGATGTTGTGCGAGGTTATGGTGCAGTTCATGTCCCCACATCTCCTGGAAGGTATTATCTATTTCTGTGGAGTTTGTTAGTGGTAGTTAGATGAGTTTCCCATAACCGTGAGATAGCTGATTAGGAATCAGTCAACCAAAAGGGGAGTGTTCTTAGCTAAAATAAAGGAGTTTCTAATAAAGAAAGAGCCACAACCACAATATCTCATTCCCTTTCAAAAAGCCTATACTTCATTCCCATTGTCAAAATAAACTTCAATTATTTTTTACAGTCACACAAGAGAAATACCAATGTTTGTTCCAGAGTCTTCATCAAAGCTCCAGAAGTTTACCAGGTACATACCGTCGATTGCATCTACCCGTGAACGCATGTGCGATAAACATGTTTTGTCGCGAC
>WUCR03055966.1:1219-11950 GCA_009858155.3 Phymanthus crucifer
ATTCTCGATATGCCAACACATCACAAGGTGTTGAAACACCTCGTCTAGCCAAGATTTATGGCACTAAATTACAACTCAAAGAAGACCGATACTACTACTCTTAATTAACAAGTAATAAGTATAATTGGATGGGTTTGGCCTGGGATTAGATAAGAGAGCATGATTGACAGGTGTCATAAGTGTCTTTCAGTTCATTACCCCACCCAACGCAGCTCGCAGGGCTAATTCGATAAGACCTTCATCCGATAGATGGCTTGGGGAAACTTTCTGGCTATAATCATTTAATAGTTTAATGGTTCTGATATTGTATCTTGTTCTCCAACAAAATGCCTTCTTGGACCTCTTGCTGAAGATGACACTTGTAATAGTACAAATCTATGAAAATGAAAATGTAGACCATCCATGCTCTATTGATGCAGCACTATCACATAAGTGCAATAATAAGTTGGTGTAAATATTGTCTAACAGCTTGTCCAAGGCATGAAATGTGTGTGTACATCATAGGTCTGACTGTGATTAGTCCCTGGTCCAAAACAGTTAGAAATAGAGGTGAATGGCTATGCGAAGCATGCAAAGCGTGCAAAGGCAGCAAAAACCATGGTTTAATTTTTTTTGCAGTACCATTTGTCTCAAACCGGAACATTTAAAACAACTTAAAGCACTATAACTCAACCAAGTTTCCGATATTAACAAAGTATCTCAACCATTAATTTAACAACATATAATGCCAGGCGGCGTGCGCTTAGTTTTTTTGGGCGTTGCAGAATGTGTCTGTATGTAAGTCGTTTGTCCAGGAAAGCGATTGTTTTTTTTCTTTCCAGGAAATGGATCCCAGACAAACAGCGGCACATTTGTCCAGGAAATTGAATTAGCACTTTCTCGTGAGCAACGCCCAGAAAACTATGAAAAACATGTAAGCCAACGCCTATGGCGTTCGCCACGTGTATGCTAATGTAGCTCGTATCACGAATCACAGGAAATATTTCGAATCGCTGCAATAAATCACTTCCTTGGAATGATGGAGGTATAAAATTGATCAGTTGCATTCGTGAGATGTTTTCAGTTCTATTCAGTCAGCTGCTATTAGTTTATTTTAACATAACTAATGTAAGTCGGATATGGCTTTGCATGTGATAATCTGTTTGCAAAAAAAATCTGCTTGCTTAGGTATGGTTTTAAGTCAGCCCTTCTCTGGTTGGAGAAAAGTAGGTGTCGGCATCTTCGTTGCATTCTGGCTGGCTGGGTTTGTCGTGGTCAGTATCGCATTTCCATAGGTTTGGCACTATCAACTTCTTGCATTACTCATTAGATTGCCTGACATTTTTGCAACTTGTCAGCGATAATGCTCTTTGAGGTCATTTAAAACTCATTCTCAATAGCTACACCCGCGATTAAGCATTCAAAACCACGCTACTTAAAATTTTATGCCATATTAATTTATCATTTTAAAGGAAATGTTTCTTCCTCCCGTTGTCGAACCAAAGAAGAAGGACACGCCTTTGAAATAAAATCGACATATAATCGAAGTTGATAAAAATCCACAAGAAATCCACAATCAATCAAATAATAAATCAAGCTAAAATCTAAATCAACAACTATCTCGATTATTGCTTACATTTCCACACTCAATTTGTCATTTCCCTTCACGATTTTCGTCATGAAATTCAAAGTACAAATTATCTATCACTTCATTAATCTTTGTTTTCTGCAATGTCGTATGTCATCTTTAGGTAGTTCGGTTCTATTTTGGATCTGGGCGAGGTACCAACTGCGTCACACATGACGTCAACACCTTCCAAAACCGGATTTGTTTACGCTTAGGAACATAAGCAAGTTATAAAAATAGAAGTAAACAACTGGCATGTACATTACACAAAATACCGGAAGGGACCTGTTTAGAATTTCCTTGGTTAAGCGTTGACCTTCAGGAAATGCTAGAGATGCGAAGCTGAGAATCTTACACGGAAAGCTCGCTGAAATATCTCGTAAATACATGCCAAAGTTAATTTTTTTTTTTGCACTTTTGAGTTGAAGCCAATATAGTTGTCTAAGATCACTCACTACACGAGTTTGTGTCGTGTTTTGGTACGTGTTTTGTTACTGAGAGTTTGAAGTGCTTTTGGTAACTTATCCAAACATGATAGACTTTGACAGGGCAATCAACATGTGCACACAACCTGCCTCTTCGATTCTTCTTTTCATTCCCAGGAGTTTTCTTTTTACATATTGGTTTGAATGACTGTCTCTCAAATTCTGACCTTTCCAGCTAGTTGGTGGTTGGGTTTATTGGTCTTGGCCTTGCCTGAAAGCCCGGTGGGATTACAGCTTCACCGCACATGGTCCCTGCTTTTGTTTCTACATGACAAAACTTGTCTTACGTTGACCCTACTTTTGCACTAGATGACTCTTACTTTACTTTATTCAACTATTATCTGTATTAAGTCTGGATGGTCGTACACAGCCTTCCACGACACTCGAGGACCGTGACCGCTAAAAACAGAAGGAGCAAAAATACGTTCAGAGTTAAAAAAACAACAGTATTTTCGAATTAACTTTTTTGTTGACAATCTGTTGGAAAAGCAACTACACTTGCATATATTGAAATTTTTTTACTCGGCGTTTATGTTTCGACTTTATCTTTTCATTTGCCAAATTGAGATGATTTTATTAATATTTCCTACAAATATAGCTATAAATATATAATTGTTTTTCCTGTGTTGGTAATAGTTTGTGTGCCCACCATGAGGGATTAGACATATTTTCCATTACTCCCATTAACTCGTCGACCAGATAATCCTTTTTTCAAAGACTAGCTATTCACTGCAGCTTTCTTAACCACAGCATGTAAAAGAAACCATGTCTATTTGTACAAGGCGTGTCTATTAACCCAATATCATCAATCCAATTATGCTTGCCAATCCATCTTATACAATATGCATCATTCTAGAGCTCGGCTTTTAGCTCAACTCAGCGGTCTCTCAGACGTAGGCACTGTAAGATAGCTGCAGAGGCCTATGGAGGCGTTGAGACACAAGATTAAAGTCTTGGAATTGCCCAAAAAGCGAGTTTAGGATTTCGTGCAAGGGCACTTTATTTCCGCAATCGTATTGTTGAATGTTTGTGTCGCGCAAGTTTAGGGGGACTTGTGGTCGCGTCAACCGATAGTAATGTAATCAGGATGGTCACATCAAAGTATCGTTTACTATTACATTCCAACCTGTACCAGCGCTAATTGCTACTAATTGGCCTTCTGAAGAGCCTAGACATTGAAGTATCAAAGAACTTTGTTTACAGACGGTAGTTCGCTGATTCTGAAAGGGATACACACACTCGACAACAGCCGGGTATTACGGCCCCTAAGTCAACCCTCATAAAAGATACATGTTTTGCTTAGGTCGTGGGTGTTGTGTCCATTCAACGCCTAAAAACCTTTCGTGATCGTACCCCTTTTGGCCCTGAAAGTCTCTCCAACTAGAATTCCGTGATCAATTCATCGCGAATAACATGTACACTCATGCAGTAATCGTCTACTAAGATCTTTCCTCACATCATGCATCTTTGTACTTTTGTTGTGGAGGTTTTGCACAGCTAGTATTTTCGTATTGAAATGCAATCTTCTTGTAAAACATACCCTTATTTTTTGCTATCAGCATTTTCAATGTGTCTAGCCTAGCTATTAGAATTTCAAGTGTTTTAATAAAGTTCTCATTTCAGTGTTATTCCCCGCCGGTACTTAAGTCTGTCGTTATAGTATCTTTTCATCTTCGTCAGTGTGCAAAGAGAAAACAGGCGATACACCGTCCGTCTTGAGAATGTTGACGGTTGGCCAAGATAGCTACGAGCTCGTGCACTGATAATATCTAGTATATGAAACTGAGATAGCTGGCTTGGGCAATGTTCTTCACGAAAACTATGAAGAGATTTCTTATTCATTTTTTTTACACAGCTGATGAAAAAGTAAATGAGCGGAAAAACTCTGGGAAAAAATGATCAATTTTTACTTTGATTTCAAAGCCTTTGTATACAATTATTCTTGTAAAGTCATATTTCAATCAGTTTTTGACTCAGAAAAGATTTCTCCATTTCAAATATTGCTACTGATGTTTCACCTTGCGTTCTTGTGAGTTTTGCGACAGAACAGATTCAAGCAAAGCTCACTTGTGCCAAAAAATGATTGCCCAATAGATGACCTCATTCAAATCTATCCCGAAAGAAATCCATATATGTCGCTACTGAGAAAAGGAGAGATTTGGACCATTAGCCTTCGTGTTTTGGTTTGCGCTTTAGATTTTAAAGATCCAGTATATGATCTTAAGCGATGGCTGCTGAGACATTAATCTTGACAAAGGCCACTCCAACCTGCCAACGTCCATGACAACAAAAGCAATCTAAAGCCTGAGCAAAAACACTGTTTATTGAGGATAACAAGTCTCAAGGACGAGAAAGAACTAGTAAAGCTTAACAAATGAAATAGCTGCGCTTCCTGTTCTTGTAGAATCTCATACTCGTTGGACATCGAGGCACCTCTGAGTAAACAATTCTTACACGGCTCGACTGGCAACGTTCCCCAAATATTCCAAATGTCCCAAGCGCGTTGGTAATGGCTTGGACGTACATTTGTAAGAATGGATCTTTTGGAAATGCCCATGTAAGATTCTACAGAAACTTATGATATCTTTAAAATAGAATTAATATAGATAAGTTGTGTAACCATAAACATGCCAGTAGTGAGAGCCTTTTAGCTTCTTTTTAAATAGTTATAGCTATGTTGTGTACAAGTTAGATTTAATGATTTATGAACAATTTTATCATATACCTAAGTGAGATCAATGTACGATTTTGGCAAATACCTTCTTTAGAGATTTGCCTGGGCCCATTAGTTTTCTTAAGAGAATATCAATTTGAGAGATTTTTACATGATATTTCTTGGAAATCATTCGACACTGATTTGGCTAGGTCAGTACTCCCACTCGAAAAATATCAGACAAGTGCCAAAAACCTTTGAAACAGTCTAGTTTTTATCAGCCAACTTGGCCATAACTTACGCTTGACAACTAGAATTCTTTACCGGTCGTTCAAGCACGAAAACAACCTTGGGGAACGTGATAAAAGGTGTCCTAGCCTTCGTTATGCACGATCTGTATTGGCCCTCGATAAGATGTACTTTTCGACTTCAATGGATCTTGCTAATGTATCTGGCTGAGATCAGTTTGGAGATATACCAAGAGAAAACATTTATCTTGGGGATTTCGTGAGGTCTTTCACGTGCTCTGCTTTCCATATCTTTGTTAATCGAGGCATTTTGACTTGAACAATGTATGAAAGCGATACCTGTACTCGATAGAGAATCAAAGAGCGTAGAATTTCTGCGGTTGTGAAGCCTCTGAACCACGAGAAATGCTTTAAGTAGCCATATTCTTTGAAAAAGGATCAAGACAATAAAGCAACAAAACTGCTTTAAAGTAAATTTGCGTCTAACCATTTTTAATTTTGGCAAATTGTTTTCTCTAATTCTGACAAACAATGTCTAGTTTCTTGATCAAAGAGCTGAAATATATTTGTTAATGGCAAGATAGATAAGTATATTATGAAGCAATGTACCTTCAATCAGGTGTTTCAGAAGTCTGAGGTAAAAAGTGCGATCATTTTGTTGGGCTATAAAATAACCCATATGATAACTATAGTTATATATTTCCTTTATCAACTGTGCAAATGTGTCTTGAGTTTAACTCAATTACGATGACATTCTACATGTAGAAATCATCAGTAATCTTGAATTCGGATTTCTAAACATAGTTTGTTTTTCTTTGTGAAAAAATATAATATGGACGTGAATTAAGCATAAAAGTAGGGATGAATGTCCTGGAAATGCATGTTCCTGTATATTTTCTTTCACATATTACATGGAATTTGTCCTTTAATTTTGATATAAACTGTTTGTCAGAACGATAGACTTTCGGTGTAGTTTGCACGGGGAATCTAGTCTTCAGTTTTTTCCAAAATATCTTCGTAAAAAACTGTTTTAGTGTAATATTTTAGAAATACAAAAGTAGAGGCATTTCCACTGAGTTCGAATGGTATTCAATGGAAAACGTTGACCTGGACAGTCTCAAGTTTCAAGTTTTAAGTTTATTTGAATAAATACAAGAAAAGTTACAAAAATAATTCACTATCAGGTATATCGAAATCATGATTTTACCTTATACATTTATTGCACATCTTAAGTAAAGATTGTCTTTTACTAGGAATACTGAAGAAAGCACCTTGCACTTAAGTACAGAATGGTTTAAAATGGTTTTATCAGCACGAGGCATCAAGAGGGAGTTTCCAGATACTTAAACTAAAAACATTATATAATAAAATGGGAAATTGATTGAAAAACACAATATGTTTTAAGTCCATAGTCGTAATCTTGTCAAATCTAGAGAGTGTTTAGACTTACGTATAGTGTCATTGGTAGTTCGAGTTGTAATTCCCAAGCTAGTAATGGTCTGATTATTCGAAAATTGAGATTTAATTTTTTTGAAGAGAAAAAAAAACATTTTGGGTATATTGATGTTAAGCTCAAAAACTCCTTTTAAGTTTATCGTTTTGTTTAACTCAGAGTTCCACCTCCATAAAAGATCTTAGTTGTTATCACTGCGGCAAATCCCTCAAAAATCGAACTTTATTTTTCTATTAACTCTCAATAACATGGCTTGATATATTGACTGATTTCTTCGCCACTGTCAGCTGTATTCAACCCCAAAGCTATTTGTAATCACAAACATAGGAGTCTTAATTCCGTAAGCGAAGGAAAATTACTCGGTGATGATTATCAAGTTACTTTGAAAAGTCCAACATTGTTCAATAGTAAAAATATCAAAACCACTTTGTAGACAAATGAAATAACAACGTGTACTTCAGATAGCTTTTAAAGGACTACTGATTGGAGCTTTGATAAAGAATTTTGAGGGAATTCCAGTTGTTGCAGAGTGAAACATCAGTAGAATTGTCAGTGACTTATTCAGAAAACTTGGGTGACGTCGAGTTATTTCTGATACTTCATAGCTTTGGATTAAAGCAATATGAATGTCACACTGCAATGAAATCGTCACTGAAGAATGTGAAATATCTTTTTTTTTAATAATGCTTTTTGGTTAAACTTATTGATTCAAACTTGATGGCACTTAGAAGCCTTACGAGCTTTCTCCTTCACAAGAGTATATTTGTGCTCCTCGTTGATCAACTTTTCTTCCAATTTAAAATAAAGTAGTACAGATTGAATGAAAATATCAACATTAGAAAAGCGCAAGCCCTCTCAGAACGCCATTAAGTGTTTAAACAAACTTCTCTTAAATAAAAGAAAAGATTTTTATCTCAGTCAGTTTAAAATAAATGCTCTGTTAAAATATCAAAAGTGTTGCCATTTTTTATTAATAGATATTAGAGATAATTAGCGTGATTAAAGTAATTAAAATGTAATTAGAGCGAGTCATATATGACTTTCTTGTCTAGAAATGGGCGTACATAAAACTCGCCTCCCGACACGGCAGATGGAAGGTCCTTATGGTCAGCAGATGGTGTTCTTGATAGTGATACATCTACAAAAGACCCTTCTAGGACCTCTTTTCTTCAGTTCATCATTATTTTGCCTCCATATTTCCTCCATCAGGCTGTGGAAATGCCAATTGAGAAAATACTAATTCCTAAATTGGTGTTTTGAGAACGTTTGTGTTGGTGTTTATAACACAATTATTCCCCAGTCGATCTTTCATTAATTAACACTTTGCACGAGTAGTGTTTTGTATATGACAAGAAGAGATTTCAAAAGAATAACTATCTCTTTGTGTTCCAGAGTTTCTTCGGCGAGTGCCCTTTAGATGAACTAATCAACTCTATTACAGTAAAAAATAAATGACAAATAAACAACTTTTCCATCCTCGTAAAATGTCATGAAATACATACATACATTTTCATGAAACCCAGGACTAAGAAATCAAAAATCTCACAGATTTATCTTCCAAAATGACAATCAAATTGATAATGGATTTTTTTTTAGATTTTAAAATATAAGTAAGAAAAATTTAAAATTTTTGCTATATTTTCGAAGTATCAAAATCATGAAATCCTGAGTATTCTTTTTAGTGTACATAGTGAATCCTTTAAATCGGAAATGATTTTTAATTAGACTTGCTCGTCAAAAATAATTTGCAATAAAATCCTTGCAAAGGAGTGACTGTTTGGTTTCATAGCGGTCATTACTGTCCCTTATCTGTACGGTATTTTTAGGGGAAAAAACCCGGTTCATACAGATAATATTGCCAAAAGAATCGAGGCAAAGCTAGATGAAAAAGAAATCGTGGCGAACGTAACATCGTTTATTTAATAAATTTATTTTTGATTGGAGTGAAAAACCTTGGCATCTGCTAGTAGTTCAAACTGATCGGATTAGAACCAGAAAACAGAGCCATCAATGGTCAAAAGAAAAACTGTTTGCCTATTCTTAATTCCCTTTTAAAAAGTGCTCTCACAATTACGAAGAAAGTGCTTAATAAGAAAGTGTCTGATGCACTCATTGTTGGTTCATGCGTAACAGCTGGCGAAGCACTTGTTTGCCGGCCTATCTCAGAATACAACCGGAAGATGATCGCCAGGACCAAAGATTCCCTTTTAAAAGCCCTGACTCCAAAATCACTGATCCTTTAGTCTTTAATACCAACCAATAATGACTGTAAAAAAAACCTCGAAACCTCGTTTTGTAATCGACACCAGATCAGTCTACGTCGACTCTGTAATAGGCTTTTAGGTCGCTCTCTTAAGGTTTTATAAAGCGTTTAAACAACGATGAAGTTGATTGGGAACCTCTATCCTCTGCCTAAGTAGGTACTAAAAGATATTCAAAAACTTAAAAGGGGATCTTTTTGGAAAAGTGTGCGATAACGAAGAGGGTTCTGTAAAATGTGTACCGATTAAATGTATGACCATTAATTATTCCCAAAAATGCTTGGAAAAGTATTTTGATTTGATAAGAATTTTTTCCCAGAAATGTGTAAGTATTAGAAAGCATAAAATCTAATTTTTTTTATCTCAAGAAAAAAGATTGAAAACGTTTTGCATTGAAAAGGCTTTCTCCTACAAATGTGTGGAAAGTTAATTTTCCCAATGAAAATAATTTAAAAAGTTTGCTGCTCTGCTTGACCAGTTTTAAAATCATTCCCACAACCAGCTTTTGTAGTTCAATTGAATAAACTTAACTTTAATCACTGTGATATTTTCTGAAAATCTCCCTGTTAAATGACCAACTCATAAGTCCCTTCATCATGCACTTCTTCCAGTTATGTAGTAATCATTTCATTGCTTAGCGAAGCTGAACAAACTCAAGTTACAGTAATACTGATTTAATTGTCTTTAAATTGAAGCGAATCGATTTATTGTCTCGTGTTTTGGTAAAACATTGGTACCCGCTTGTCAGAACAAAGAGAAAATGATTAGTTTGATGAAACGCCACTACAATGGGTCATTGCAAGTAAATTGGCTTTGTGGGAGATGGTTTTCTTGATTGTTTGGCAAGTTTTCTATACAACCATTTGGTATTTCACATCTAGGGTCTAAAAGAGATGGCTTGTTTTAGTGAATGCCAGGGTGTAGATTGATTTTGATGGGCATTTGGTTCACACCTAGACTGTAAAGAAAAACACTAATAACCTCTATTGTCTTGTTCAATTAGGACGCGGGTTTGGCATCATAGAGATTTAACGATCCCGTCCCAGATTGGACACTGCCTTCAACCGGCTCCTTATTCCTCCAGATTCAACCTTTGACTTACATCCCGGGCAATTACATTACAGGATAATGGGCTGAGCGTTGATCTCAGCCTAGAGACTGCGCGATGAACGAGTCTCACGCTTGAAAATATGTCCCACCAATGTAAAGCACACAAATCATTTCACGTTTCCTTTGGCAATTGTGTTCTGGTACCGCATTGTCTCCTCGCATTCATCCTCTGACAGCTTGCCTTTGATTGCAACTACACTACTTGCTAGCAAAGCAATTAAACGCCCAATACTCTCCCGATTCCACTTGGCTATTTGATCGAAGGGGACGTCAATCAAACCCGTCCAGTCTAGTGTCATAGATCAACTTCAGGCAATTATCTAGCTTGTCAAGACCCTTAAAAATCGCTTCCAAAACTATCCAGAAATCCCAGCAAGAGACAAAGAACTGTTACACAGCCTACACACATGTAAAAACACTCAACGATCAAAGCCAATGGCTCCGTATCGTCTCTCTGGGAAAGGTTTCGCTACTTGAAACCGATACCGGCTTAAACAAAAGAATTTCTGTGTACGAAAAAAGCCAACTTTGTTGACCATCCAAGTTTGTTTTTTCATACAAAGACTCTCCAAAGAAAAGAAAGGAGTGGAATACCTAGTTTCTATTTTGTCCTTAATGAGCTCTTAGATCTAGAGAGTATTCCTTAAAGGCAGCGCAACCTTGACTTTAGTAAAGTTCAAGTCCTTAGTTAAACCACAGAGAGTTTTTCATTTCTTGAGTTTAATTTTCATGCTTATACATTTGACATGAATGTAATTAAAATAACGTTAATTCACGATTTGCTGGTAATTACATGGATAATAACCTAAGTTATCGTCAAATTGGGCAGGTTAAAACAGCGATTTCTTCAACCCTTGCCAATGATCCACAAGTAGTGCCGATATCGCAGGATTATTTCTCCGATATTTGAACCCA
>WUCR03057175.1:0-12030 GCA_009858155.3 Phymanthus crucifer
CAGATATGACCCATGGTCTAGTGACCCAACACCCACCTCAGATATGACCCATGGTCTAGTGACCTAACACCCACCTCAGATATGACCCATGGTCTAGTGACCCAACACCCACCTCAGATATGACCCATGGGCTAGTGATCTGAGTTCCACCAGGCAGGCAACCCATGGACTAGAGACCCAAAACTCAAATGAGACGTGAGCCAATTTCTAGACCTATAGCTGCTATAACCCACATCATCCGTAATGTCTTGGGTATCACGCAAGTGAGGCTTTCGGATCGACAAATACTGCTTTTTGTTGCGTTCGCATCTTATTTGCACGCATCAGTATTTACGTTTGACTTGCCCGACTCATTTCGCATTTAACTTTTAAATTATGTATGGATGCTTTGAAGGATTATCCTGTATGAATATGCCATAATAATACCAAGAATAACGAGAATGCAGTCTCGAATGTAAGATAAATGTCATAGACTATGAAGCTTCTTATGTTTTGTTTGACTGCAAGAGCTTGGCAGGCTACAGCACGAGTGCCTCTTAAAATCCCTTATCTACGTTTAAAAAACAGAGGAAGTATTATATGCAAAATTCTAGTTAACAAAGAAATCCCTAGAAGTGTACATTGAACTGGAAATTGTTTTTGTAAATCGTGGAAAAAGAAAGCACGGAAACCTTGTGAGATCGGACATCGACGCCATGATGGAGTGCTTGCTCGCTTTGTTTGCTAGTTGTGAATGATTAGGATGAATTTATCAAGAAGTTTCCTAAATGAAATTCTGAAATTTTACCAAAAACTTTGTTATTATTTTAAGGCAGATCTGGAACAAAATATCTTCTTATTTTCCAAGAGTGATAAAAGCAATGAAATTGTTGAAAAATGAAACTTTTGTCCAGCAAGAGACAAAATTATAGGAAAATTTTCGAACAAAAGTTTTATGTAAAGCCTTACCTGAAAACATGAGCCAAAATCTGAAACTCGGTGTCCCAACCTGATCTCGAAAGATCAGAATTTTTCCGTAACTGGTTAGAAATACTTATCGAATAAAAAAAACAATACAAAATAAATAAAAAGCGATAGCCATTGAGTAAGAAATTAATAAATAAGGTCTCCTATTCTTCTCCTTCTAAAAATAGGACAAATGTCTAATAGAAAGTATATTTCTAGCGGGAAAATGTAGTATACCTGAACATTTTGGATATTTTGACATAGATCAACATCTACAGATTCGATTAAAACATTGATTACAACAGTAAAACACTTTATTTCCTTTCTAGGATCATAATTTTGATCAAAAAAGATAATATTCAAAAGCTAATGTTTCCAGGAGTTGGGTATTTCATGATTTTCTTCTTCTTTTGGTTCAGTAATGAGACCGTCATTAACTGACAAATTTCCTTTCCACAAGCCTGATAAAATTTATGATTCAGTTTCTTTTATTCCCCAAGACAGCTCTAAATTTCGAAACTCCGTTTTTAGAGGGTTACAAATGATAAGATATGGTTTCCTAATCGACGAAAAAGCTCTTTTCTGCCTCAGGAAAAATTAAGAAATTTGAATTTCAATGGCAATGACATCGTTGCTCGAGCTGAATGAAAGCACCGTCAAAACAGCATTAATGAAGGAGGATCTTCGCATTTTGAATGCTATTCCTACAGATAATAATTATGTGGAATAACGATAGTGGTGTTTATATCTATAAATTCAATTAATGCTTTTGTTTTAGTGGTTTTTATTTGCGTTATTGTCAAATACCAGCCAACAGTGTTCAGAGATCTAAATTGTTATCGAATGTAACGCTAGGATGGCGAGTTTCTAAGTGTTTTTGTCTTGTCAGACACGAGATAGTGTTTGCAAATGAAATATTGCCATATTTTAATGAAGCCACTAAGAACGCCATTAATCTTAACGACTTTTGAATTCACTTGATTTTACTATTTTAAAAGTAGTGTTGTCCCTATAAGATGCACACCAAAAAAGCACTCTAATACTGTCTGGATAAAATTGTCTGGATATGTCTTGCACAATATCCAACTCCAAAAGACAAAAACCCGAAGTCCGACTATTCGTTTTTAAGAAATGTTCTTAAAAAGGCCAGCTTTAAACTTTATATTCATTTAGCTGCACATGTGTCATTCCAGCCATTAAGTAGTTTTTCTATTAGTGTCTATAAAGCCCACATCCCATCTTGGTTTGACTCGCAAATGATACTTCGTATAAATCAAGCGGAGTGTGATACCAGCGTCCAATTATATTCCCCTTATTTGAGCCAATGGTAGAACCGGACAGAAGTCATTTCAGTTGTTTTGGTGCCTTAGAGGCCAAGCTGCTTCGATATCCGACCAACTGGCTCCAAAAACAGATTTATATACGCCTCGTCGGGATGGTACCCTGAAAACATCACTTTTTTATCCTAATTGCAATGAAATATATTCATATTAAGCGACTTAAAGTTGCGCTGATTTTTTATTTGCAACTCACACACACACACACATGAGCTAAACAAAAATTTATAATAATAACGTTGAGAAAAAGCACCAATACTAAATGTCCATTTGCCGAGTTGTTTGAAACTAATTGAGCTTTTGTTTACAATGTAGTTGACACTTTTTTATCTGAAAGTGAAATATCCCAAGATATTCTTCAATATTTGAACAAATGAATGAAGCAAAGCTTGACAGCAAAAGTTGTAGCTCTTATCTGGAGCGAGTTCATTCCACGAAAATGTTTTGAATTTCTAACAAAATGCTAGTGTTTTTGATCAATTCTTTCTCGACGCGTCGTGTTTCTGAAATTACTTCCAACCACACGAACATGAAACTCTAAAAGGCTGTTTTTAAAGGGTGAAATTCGAGCTAAAGTGCAACCAGCACCATCTGAGAGTTCTATTAAAGCAACACAAACACATTCACAACATTTGTATCGAGTTTCTGGGACTTGGTTACACCAAGACCGTAGAGCACGAAATCTTCAGTTCTTCAGTAGCTTCTCGGTTCATAAAAACAGCGATTTTCGCGCGCTTTATTTGTTTTGTTGTTTATTTAGATGAGCAGCGACGAGTTCTCAGTAAATAGATTAATCTAGTCAAACTACTTCGAGGCATGCTTTTATTTCGGAAAATATACATAATTAATAATAAACGCGGAACAAAGAAAAAAGACACAAGCTCGGATGCTGTTTTTTGCCTGGATCAATGGACAACAAATGTGCCACAATATTTGGTGACTTTCGCCTGCTGTTATGGACCGCCATATTCCCTGTTGGCAATGGTTTTCAAACTGCTATCTCAATAGAAAAAAACGACACTTTCGCTTTGGTATTCAAATTTAGTTCTCAAGTGTCACCACCAATGGTTAATGTATAAAAATATAGATTCACTTCGGGTAGGAAATTTTTCCTGTAATCGGACTCTCAAACTCCAATGTTCTCTTGAACGAGATCACTGACTACAGATCCCGTCTTGAAGTCTTGACGTCAATACATTTTCTGAGATTATCGGCGGGATTATTCGCCATATGGGATGCTAGACTATTTTTCAATTCATCATTGGTTCCACGAACCAAGAACAGCGAACCGAGACAAAGTGTTGAGTAGCGCGATCTGTGTAAGTGAGTTCGAAGTGTCCCGACCCAAACAGCCGATACACGGGCCCAAAAGAAAAAGTTCATAACGAAAGCTCAATTCTTTCCCCTACGGCGTTCTATTATCAGTAAAACTTAAACTAACCAAAACAACTGGGCTAGTTCTACTCGGTAGACGCCTTGACACTTGAGCTCGAAACTCATTTAAAACGAGTCAAGCGAGCAGAAAGCCACCAACATCTCATTGCGTGAGATAGCTGTGACGCTCGGCTCGGAGTGGCTGCTGTCCGTGGTTTGAATTGAGTGTTTCAGGGGTTTTATCCCACTATGTTTTGGCGACCCAGTTTGGTTTTCTTTCTCCCCCGCTGTAGAATTGCTGTTTTCGGCGCTCTCTTGAATTCCCAGCAAGATACGGCACTTCATTAAGTTATTCGACGCGGTGTGATCGTGTGTTCTTTGGATGGCACAGGTCCTAGCCGTCCGACAAGAAAACTAGTAAAAAAACTTCGAAGAAGCCTTACGATTTACATATTCATTAGCGGGAAAGCGTTGAGAGGTTTGGGATAAGTATGGAACAAAAACAATGGTGTGTCTCTGAAGCACGGTTTCATTTTTCTTTGTAACCACGAAATCATATGGTTAACAAAAGAGGTAACCCATCCCAAGTCCGCGGGTTTTCTACTGTCAATTGTGGATTCCAAAAAAATGGAACTCTTTACAGCGCCATTGTTAGCGTCAATCCTTATGGCTAATGACCAAGATTTTCTTTTCGCGTTTGGCCATTCGTTTTGCCTCTGGGTAATGTGTAATAGAATTGAACTATCAACAACATGAAATTTGGGATTTTCGCTCGCTCTCTCGCTCTCAATATCTCGACAAGCAATGATGTTTGAAAAATAACGAAACGTCGTACAATTATTTCTGAATACTTGTTTGAATTACCGAAGCATGATTCGAACATGGTACACCATATCTAAGTAAGCACCACATACCAGGTGTTCCCATAAAATATTTTGCAAAACATTGTCAAACCAAGTTCCTTCCTCGGATTCGAATATTTGAAAGAATATCAAAATGCATGATTTTTAGCTGTGGTTTATTGAGAGCGCGCGCGGGAAGGCGTTTGTTGTAGCTTTGCCAAACGCCGTGTTTCATTCAGAGCTTTTGTCCCACCAAGTCAGCCAGACGTCCTGAAATTAAAATTCGCCACAACTGGGCCAAAAACAAAATATCTATCTTCTGTATGGGACAAATGGACTCATGCTTCCTGTGAATAAATTATAGTCGAAGCAAAATAATAAACAGAGTCAAAGGCGAAGTTTCTTCCAGAAAAAAAAATGCATCATTTTGGAACGGAATGAGATTCTCTAAGCCATGTCTAAACAGCTAATTCCTGATATTATTGCAGTGCTTAAAGGAAATCTGCTGCCCAAAACTGTCCTTTCTGTGGATATAATTCCGGGTCATTCTTTATCAGAAAAATTCAGAAAAACTGTTAGTGGATTCGAAGGATTTTTAGTCGACTTTGAGACTTTAATTGACGAGAACATACAGCAAATGAAAATGTCCAGAGTCTTCGCGTAAAAGTCGAACTTTGTGAGGATTAAATGCATTTGATAATGGTCTTTGTGAGTTGAATTATTGGCCATCATTCTAAGCTATCATGTTCATTTATGCCTGCTGCCTACGACATGACATTTTCGCGTTTTTTTCGATTTTAAAGCAGTTTTAGGGAAGATGTCTTCGGGGCCGACTTATCCCATGTATGGATTCTCTTCAGATCTCTCTTAGGAGCGCAATTCCACCTAATGGATAATCGTAAAACCTCAACACTAAAAACGTAAATAACGTCGGATAATTGCTTTATAATCAATACATCGCCTCCTGTTCGTTGTAGCATAAAAAATACTCTTCTCATTTGAATATAAGAAAGACTCGTGCAAGCGCGATTCTCTGTCACGCGAGTCCGGCCTCGTCTGCCTTTCTCTGCTGTAATAAAGTTCACACCTTTGTACACAAACATCTCTCACTTAAGACTGACGGACTATAGGAATGAAGAGATTGTGTACTTTGTGTTCTGTTGAAGTCTGGAAACCAAGGGAAGGCATTTTGGGGCGGTTTTTTTGTGTCACGATTAATTCATGGGATGATAAAAACAAATTTCACAAACCCTTGCGTTGGACATCCGCTCAAGCCACTACGGCCTGGAAAACAAATCGCCAAATTCCCGAGAAAAGCCCCCGATATCTTCTGACAGTGGAGTAGAATAGTATCTAAAACGATGGAATTGAATTGTAAGGGATTTGGGACGCATCAAGGTTTCTTTCAAGTTGAGTAATTTTCAACTGTAGTTTTTGCAAGCCACCCGACTAGTAACTGATCCCAATTCGAGATCGTGTGGTGATAACTAGCAACCTAATATTAAGGTGTGATCGTTTGTTCCTCGATGCAACTTGTCTAGTTCCAGTGGCTGTTTAAAAACAGAGCAGAGGGATAGACGATGCTCTACAGCAAAACCTTACTGTACTTGATCGAGAGGGAATTAACGTGTAGTACAGTTGTTTCGTGTTGATGTCCATGTAAAATGTCTGAATGAGTGAATTTGTAATTGGTTGTACCTACCGCGCGATAGGTCTTCTTTTGGCCGACGTGAATCCCTCTTTCATTGATGTGAACGCTACTAATGATATCGAAAAAATCATCAGCTACAGCTACTCTTCTGTACTCCAAGACCTGCGTCCGTGTGCCCATCGCCTCCTCGTACGGGTACAAGGCTTCCATACTCTAATCGGAGCCAAAACAAAATATCATGAGACAAAGAACACATTGCGAGACATTCGATGTAGCACGATCATCTACGTACTCGTGTGTGTGGAACTTTGACGGGAACGTAGAGGGTGCCATAGACAGACAAGTCTTCGGACTGCACGATCCGAAAGCCTTTGGATTTGACCCAAAATCGAAATTTTGCATCTGTTTCGATCAGTGGCTCACCGAGTAAATATCTACAAATTTTGTTGTACTTGGCGCGGGTGATGGTCTTCGTGCGACTATTTTCGCCGTAGTTCATCTGGACCCAGCGTTGAAAATTGCGCCGAAATGTTGACTTTTCGACCACGGACATTGTCAAATTCACACCTTATGCTGAGCGCGAATTAGTTCCAAGCCAGGCTAGCCGAGTCGTGTCCTTTGGTGGGAGGGAAGAGTGCAGCTCGTTAGCTAAGCCAGCCTGCAAACAAATTGCCTGTGACCATCAAGTCGCTCATTGGCCGATTACGACTGGTTTAGAAGGGCTTCTCTTCTAGACACCCAATCCCGCTTCGCCTCAGCAGATGTCCCGAAATCGAACAATATTGATTTGTGCATAATTTTGGTAATTGAGTGAAACCTCGAGTGTGAGCTTTGAAAAAAGATCGAAACTCGAAGAACAATTAATGGACTTTCGCCTTTTGTTTCTATCGCCTCTGAGGCTCCCCGGAAAAAAATACTTCTATAAAGCAGGCACGCGAGCTTTAGTTTCGTGAACATTGGTTCTGAGCTATTTTACAACCCGTTGTCCTAATGTCGAAATTATAATGATTATTAAGAAGTAGAGACGGTTTGACAAGAAAACAAAGTACTACTGTAGCTTGATATTTGTAAAAGAGTATTTTTTCAATGGAATATAAGGTCTTATTCAGTGATAAGGTTAGGTTTTGAAGATTGCTTTTCTGATCAGGCAGTCCGGAAAGAAAGACCGGATGCCTGAATTTCCAAACATGTCCACGTCACATTTTGGGCAAGCCATTAAAATCCCTTAAAACTTTCATTTATTCGTGTTTGTAACGAAAACATTTCATCACTCTTCACAATAGTACGTATCTCCGTCAAAAATTTCACCTTGAATGGAAAAAATCAGAAAGCAAACATGCTCTAAGGATTTGTGTGCACAGGGTATTTCACTTTGATAGCTCGGCAAACAATTGCACGAGCGAGGTTCTTCCATTCTTAGGACAGCTTTTCACTGATTATATTTGCGCTCGCCGGTCTGGTATAAGCGACTGATATATGTTTTTCAGTCTCTTGTACACTCGGTTCACTTCGCAGCACATGTAAACACCGTTATGCTTATTGTAATAGAACAACAATCTGACCGGGGAGCGCGAAAAGTTGTTGATCTGAACTCATTGTACGACACTGTCCACAAAAAATCGACCAATTTACCAGTGTTATTTGGATTTTCAAAACAGTCTTTCAAATTTTTAGCCAACACAAAGTATGAGCTGTTGTTTTTCCTCTTCTGTTTGGCAGAGTCTAAAATACCTCCAGGGCACGAAAACAGGAGGGCAATATGCTCTTAAAAAAACCTAGCAACCACAATACTTTAATGGGGCAGGTGCCATGTCACGACAGATCGAGGCCACATCATTAAAAAATGTCTCTCTTTCTCTTTCGCTTTCTCACTCTCGCGAGCTTTTCCTTTCCTCTTCCCAATTTAATTTCATCGGGACAGTTCAACTTGATTCACATGTTTAAGCATTAACATCAACTTGTCAGATGTCGCAGCGAAGTCAGAGACGTTTAGAACCCAAAACTTTCGGATTCACTCTGTCTGCACGCAAGCCATCGGTTGTCGATTAAATGGACGTGGCGGTCCATACATTTTTTAAAATGTAGTAATGTTCGAGATGTGCATCTTTTGATTCTAGAGTAATTATCAAAAACCCTTTTATGTCCAGAAGAAATTTTCTTGAGCTTTGGGCACTTTTATTGGTCAAGGATTTATGGGATTTTTTTTTTCATTGAGATGAAATGCGTCGATGGCGAAAGCGACCGGGCCTGTCTTAACACCCGTGTGCAACTATGGTGCAATCGAAGTCTCTGGGGCTCTTGTCGTTTTTTTCTGCATGTTTTATTTTTGTTTTATGTTTTGCCAAAGTTAATTTCACCGTTAGTGATAGACGGCCGCGAGCAAGCTAGGAAAAAACAGTGCTCTTTTGGAGCCAAAATGTTATCCAACACAAATAGAAAGAAACTACGCCATAATGAGTTATGTCCCGTGAAGAAGGTAGTTAAACGAAAGACTTGCTCCGCCAGCGTGCCAGCAGGAAGCCTCCATGTTAAAACAGCTTTAAATTTAACTCCATCGTATAAACCACTGTCTAATTCAACTAGAAGAATAAAAACGTCTTATTCACTGGCTTCGCCAACAAACCACCAGTTAGAAAAGGAAACAATACATGTAGTCTTGAATATAGAATAAGTTTTCAATTTACGTGTAAGATCTTCGCTGATTAACCCTTGTAAATTTGTACGAGACGTGAAAGCTATAAAAGCAGTGTCCGAGGATGATAATAGAGCCATTTGAAAGCTTTACAAACAGGACTTTTTTCTTCATTAATTATTCAGTCGCCCTGCAAGATCCTGTTTTTGATTTCCAATGATTCATTTAAATTTACTTACTGAAATCTCTTTTCGGATACTTAGGGACTAATGCACTTTAGGTCTACTTGATTATAGATTACGAACGGACACCAGAACATTATTATCCCAACAACATCATGAAGACATGCAAATGTTGTCAGTTTAATCATCGAAAAGTTGCACTACTCTCGGTGAACAGTTTGTAGTCGAATCGCAAGTCCTCCGTTCCATTTCGCAAATATGCAGTTTCAAGTCCTCTTCATTGTTAAAATATTTATTAGAGGAAAAAACCAACTCAAAAACAATAAATACGCATCGAAGGATGTGGGATAGTGCCTCTGTGGTATTATTTTAAAATCGGATTTTTTTCCTTGAACGCCCGGGTGCCTTAGAAATTCTATTCCTCATTTTGAGCCCTCAAGATGTACAAATCGCTTATAAAAACCATTCATTACACTAGCTATCCTGTCATTGATCTTTTCGCCTGCGTTTCTAGGTCCGCTTGATTACGTATCCCCAGAAAAGCTCTACTCCATGTGCTGTAGTACGATCTCTATAGTTCTTGTGCCATTTGAAAGATTACTCCAACGGCGGATTTTCTAATGTTTTGAGGTACAGGAAGAGATGCAAGCTTGGCTGAAACAGCGTTGTGTATCTGCATATTCAAGGACTTGAATAAATTAGGTTCAAGCTGGTAAGTCGTTCTCGTCGTAGACAGCTAGACTCGGACCAGCGCTGTGTCCTCGCCAAGAAGGGGACGATAGTAAAACACATCTCAGAATGAATATTAATTTCTAAGTTAGTCATTGTAGCATTAAAATATAGTGGGACAACTGACTCAATAGAACAACAAGCGTTTTGTACTTAGCTTTTATTCTTTTTAACTGAAAAAAGCGGAAAACAAAAGCTTAAAAATAAGAGAATGCGCGACTTTGCGACATGAACACTTGCTGAACGCGAGCATCTTCAATGAACGTTTCATATTCGGTATCGACTCCAAGTCATTTGTCGTTAAGTACAGGGAATATAAGTGCTCTTCAAACGGATTTGTAAGATAAAACACCTCTTTAGGATAGGTATATTCTACAGTGAGTCATTAGCAGTCCAGCGATGAAGGTTCATGATAAACGCGCAAACTGACAAAACTAAGTCATCAATCACTTGGAAATTTTGCCCCCCTAACATTTTGTCCCAAGTAACTCCATGATTTCAATAGGAAAAAAAACCTTTTTGTTCCAAACTTATACCCTTAATATCTTCCGGTGGGATAAGGAAGAGGTTTTCTTAGGTTATTCTACTTTTTTGAATAAGACTTATTCGCAATGAATAATGTTATGGAGATTATTGCTTGTGAGTCGTGATAAAAGACAGCGCTAATTCCCGTCCCGCAAACAAGTCTTCTCGCATTGTTATCCTCAAACCGCACCAACTCGTTATTACTGGCTGTTCGGAAATGCGAAATTTCTGGGAAAAACTAGTTTTTCTAATGTATGCATTACGTCGCCCGGTTAGGTATCCACTCTGTATTAAAATAGGGACTCGAGAAGATGATGAATTGTAGGTTGAACGCCATTACTAACGCAGCGGACAAAGAGTCCTGTGAAAGAGATCTTGCCCTGGGCAATACTAATAAAATAGTCAACTCTGGCTTCGTGTTCTGCTTTTCATTAAACTTTTGTTTGGGAATGACACTGGCATTAATCTTGGCTGTCAGCGGTCCCATTCAAATATCTGATAAGGGATAGCAAAGACCCGAATCGTGCTCTCTGATTGGTAGATGATCATAACGGGCCAACGGCACCTGTCTCAGAGCCCATGGTCAAATATCGAGCAAATTTTGAAAACCTATTAAAACGCCGGCCCAGAGATATCGTCGAAAACATGGCCCTCAAAAATTCAATTTGGCTAATGGTAGCCATCCAAAACAAGGTAGTCAAGGCCCGATAAGCTTCGATCTCGGCAGAACCAATTACAAGTTCGATGTGAGAGTGAGTGTGTGTGTTTGCCTGCAGGATGTTTGGCGTTCAGTATTTTGTCCCAATCAAATATCCAAGCAAAATTTTCCAGTTATCTCGTAGTAAATACTGTACCCGAAGTAGATTCTGTAATTCTTATCAAGTCTATTTACAAAAAAGAACTTGCTCTTTTTTCCAAACAATATTGTTCGTTAAATTACTTCCAACACTTTGGTGTGTGAAAGCATAATTAAATTTACTCTCCATTGACAGAAATATGTTTGTACTTGGGCAAGACATCTTGAAGTTAAAACATTCTGAAGATTTTGCTTTTAAGACTGCCATTGAAGAGGCTGTACGTACAACCATCGGTCGATTCCAGACTACATTGGAGTGAAATCTCTCGATTTGAGCTTTTATTATTCGACTAAGATCTTATACAATTACCACGAGGGAAAACAATGAGACCTTTTTGTGTAGAAAGGCTTTTTTTAGACGTGTTATTACACGAAGGACACTGCATTCAGCATCACGAAAAGCTTGGCTTCCCAACCATTTCAGATCCAATCATGAGAAAGTCGTAGGATATTTAAATCTAATAAATTGGACAAAAATCTTTGCAGTACTGTTACAGAAATTATTTCCCCCAAGGGGATTTATTCTTCGTTAGATTTTACTCTGTGGAGCACTTTTGAAATTGGTGTTTTGTTTCGCCTTGTCTTGTCTTGACGCAATACTGTCGGGTTCGTGTGTCCTGCAGGATCAAAGTCGATGAAATCCGGAACAGAACTTATATTGTTTTCGTGGATTCAAAAACGTTAGATAAAATTAAAATAGCTAAGCAAAATGCTAGATTATGTTTTGAAAAGGTGGATTGAGAGATTTGTTGTAGGAGGGTAGGGAAATTATGGGTAAAGTAAAGTAATACTAAAATCTCTCACTACTAAACAAGTCTTACTATCTGGCACGATATTTCAACTACTGTTTCGCCGTCATTCATGAGCCCTTTTCCTCACTACATCGGCCAATTATCTGTGTTAATTCCTCAAACTATTAAAGAATGATAGCGATTACACCACCCGCATCACCGACAA
>WUCR03058397.1:0-18845 GCA_009858155.3 Phymanthus crucifer
TGGCTTGAAGATATGAAGTTTATCTTCTCGTGTTGAAAATATTTTCACCACTCGAAGATAAACTTCATATCTTCGCATCACCGTGTAATATCCTCTATTAATGATCTGCCAACTGTTGCGCGCATCTATCGCTCAAATGGTAATAAAACGCCATATTTTCGCAAAGCCGCGCATCAAATTTTATAGTCTAAACAAATAGGCAGTGAGCTTCATGGAGTTGGACCACCGCCACCTAAGCATATTTTTTTAAGATCATGCGTATTACGCATTGAGAATTAGATTATTTGCATAAGTTCACCAATATTCACGCGTCTGCTTGCTGACTTGGGTTTTCCCAGTTTTGAAATGTCATTTCTAACTTCTAACACAAAGATACCGATGTTCTTTATACTAGCATACTACAATAATAATATAAGATACCTCTTTCTTTAACTTTGCCTCTGTGTCGATCCATGTAAGCAAGCTTTACATTCATGCCTATATCTGCTTCATGGGCATTCGTCTGGCACATTACACCATCATTACACTGTACCGCAAAACACTTGCTGTTTTCTAAATAGGCAATATCACAGGAAGGTCGTACACAGCAAAGAGCGATACATTTCTTTAAGCTTCCCACCTGTCGATAACGCAAAATATCAAGCATAACATTTACATCATCATCATCAACATCATCAATATCTATGATCTTCACAATCATCATCATCAGACAACATTTAGTTCAGAAAAGAGACCATTCCATCTTGGCTATTAATGTGCAAGAGCATTAACTCTTACAAATTTAGCTTCGCCCTAGAAATGGTTTTGATAGTAGGAATTCTTCCTGAAGCAGCGTTTATCTACTGTCTATCTGTTTCATCGAGTCTTGGCGTACCTGTCCCATTGCAGTAAAATTGCTTCCAAGATTTCCATTTCTAATTGTAATTCCGGTAGAAATTCGGTTGCTTTGGCAACGCTCTTTGGAAGCTTGAAGGTTGGTAACTTCATCTGAGACAGAACTCTTTGGGCTGTCTACATCTGTTGCCAGTTCTTTAGAAATAAAAAGAATAAAACGCGTTACATTTGAAAAATAAAACCAATTACTAACATACGTGAAATGTATTACCTGTAACCTCGTCTTCCTCAGCCTTAGGCTTTGTAAGCATTGCCGATATCAGCGGTATCTTATTTTTGGGTTTTCCTTTGACATCGACAGGTATACATGCTCCTTTGTTTGTACAAGTTACCGAATAGCACTTGTTGTTAACATAATAGGCTACATCACACGTTTTGGACTGGCAGCATCTTGCCATACATTTTGGCATATCGGTAGCATCTTCTTGTAGAGTGTAGTTTTTACTGGTAATTTCACCCTTGAAAGTCTTGTCATTGGTGATGTTACTGGCTCGGCAACGTAAATTCTTCGGGGCCTTCGGGATAGCTGGAAGATCTGCCAGTTCTGAAAACACGTACCAGTAGGTGAAGATTAAAAGCAAAGACTAAATTGGTTTCAATTTTTCTACATCTCGTTTGCTTTGGTGGCATTTAAACTCCGGAATAATAGCTCAAATATCTCGATAAGTATTTTGAAAACATGTTAGATTACCATGTCTCATAATTCTTGCTGTTTGGTACTTTTTGCCTTTATTATGTCAGCACCAGGATCTGTTTCAGAGTTTATACTTTGCTAATAAATACGTAAACAACAATCTCATAAAGATGTTTACGTACCCTTAATAGATTCTTTCAGCGGTCTTACATAGGCTATCCTTGGTCTAAAGTCTGATGGTGGCGCTGGCGTATGATCACAGACGTCTTTGTTCTTACACGTCACGGTATAGCAAGTCTTTTCAAGCATGAAAGCTAAGTTGCAGTTATCATCCTTACAGCACATTTTTTTGCACGCTTTCATGTTCTTAACATCCCCATGGTCTTTGAATTTCCCGGCTTTTTTCCCGCCTTTAAGTGTGACATCAGTAATGACTTTGGCAGCCATGCATTTACTGTCCTCGCTGCTTTCACCACCGCCAAGAATTGCGTCAAAGGCTCCAACAGAAGACCCACTGCTATTCGTTTTGGATTCACCAGAACCAGATTTATGGTCTTTAGAAGTACTAACTGGTGTGAGCTGTAACTTGCCATCCACTATGTTCATTTTCATTGCCTGGCCTGGCTTAGCATCAGTAATAGTAGTTGTAAGATTAACAGTATCAAGAAGCTCTTCTTGTGTTGTCTGTTTGGTATCTGGACTTCCAGCGATGTCAGTTTTCTTTTCTGCGTTTTCGTCTTGTGTTTTGAAAGGCAGTCCTTAGGAAACAAAATTAACACACAT
The DNA here is from genome assembly GCA_009858155.3 of Phymanthus crucifer. Lineage (NCBI taxonomy): Eukaryota > Metazoa > Cnidaria > Anthozoa > Actiniaria > Phymanthidae > Phymanthus > Phymanthus crucifer. The sequence continues at coordinate 2,312 of WUCR03058397.1, forward strand.
CCATTTTAGAGTAGTGTGCAAGTGTATACTTACGTGAAATGTTTTCAAACCCTACCTTGACTTGGTGGTATTGGTTTTTCCGGTTGAGGAGACATCATGCCAAGAGCTTGACTTGGAGACAGTTGATTTGGTAATCCTGGTGATGACGGCATTATTGGACCGCCAGGTACGCTAGAATGCTGAGGAAGGAGTGGGTTTTGCGTGTCAAGTGGTGATTTCCCCAACATCGACTGTATCTGATTTGGCTGTGGTTTTAATGGTTGGCCAGGAAGTCCCTGAGGCAGCTGAGGAAGATTTGGTTGTCCAGTTAGTGATAGTAGGTTTGAACCTTGAACTGGTTCGCTTTGAGGTGGTACTTTATTTCTACCAGTTGCAGGTTCAAGTGGCTGGCCAGGTAATCCTGGAATTCCAGAATCTGAAGGATTTCCAGATAGTAAGGGGTTGGTAGGTGTCTGCTGATTCTTTGCTACACCAAGAGAAGGCATTCCTGGTAGGCTGGGACTTTCAGGTAGACCAGGTATTGGAGGTTTTGGTTTCTCAATGGGCTTCCCTGGTACTGGAATTGGACCTTTCTTTACCGCTGGCACAACTGGAGGAATTACAGGATTGGCAGCCAAAGTTTCCTCTTCAGGGCTCATGAATTTATTTGATCCATATGCTCTAAGAAATGAGATATGAGGAGAAAATTTCGAAGGACGAGCCTTTTGCGTTTTACACACAGCAGCGTTCTTACACTCCACTGAAAAGCAGTTGGCACTGAGCATAAATGCAAGATTACATTTAGGCATCTCACAGCAAATGCGTTGGCACTGTTGCATGTCTTTAACCTTGCCGTGATCATGGAAATTACCAGCTCCTAGTCCTCCTACTAAGGTAACCTCGCTAATGATTTTAGCCTTTGGACATACAGGAGGAGGTTTTACCGTTTCTTCTTTCTTTGTCGATGATTCTAAATGTGGAAAAAAAACTACAATTAGCCTGCTATTTCCCAGTTTCCATAAAAATGAGAATAACATGATAATAAATGTACAAATTTCTATTTCCATTATACTTTTTCAAAACAGAGGTTCTGGAGAAGCAACAGGACATCAGCTCTTTTGTTTGTCATCAGGAGACAGCATTAATAGAGTTTTATACATGATGCATTTATTTTTTCTCAAAAAAATAGAGCTCAACATCTATTACATTCGACACGGCAAAAGTTCGAAGTCTGAACTGGCCCAGAGTTGTGAAATGTCTTATAATCTCATTTAAAGAGAAGACAGGTTATACATTTTAAATGCCAAACATATTTCAAAGTCAAAAATGTAATTTACAAAACCATGAATCATATATTTATTACAAAAAAACCGAAAAGATATTGAAAAAAAATGTATTCATTATAAATCTTTAAAGATGTCTATGATGAAACTTTTATATTCATTTTCCAAAAAAGAAGAATGTGTTAAATTTTGAATTCTTTCCTTTTCTTACTTTTTTCGACTAGAATGAATACACTCATACCTTTTCCTTTGGCAGCTATCTCCTTCCTGTTCCAAACATACGCTATCTGTGGATTATAAATGGATGGCTGCGCAGGGATAGTTGAACATAAATCCTTGTTGTAACACTTTACAGAAAAGCAATTCTGACCCAACATAAAGGCAAGGTTGCATGTAGTCTGTTTGCAGCATAGGTCATAGCACTCTCCTATATTACCAACCTGTTTATTGGAGATATTACAAAATGTTAATACTTATTTGCTCATTGAAGAATAACCGCAATGTAGAAGGGGAATCGCGGAATTAGCAACTGCAGCATCTTCCTTTGCAAGAAAAAAATCGTGCAACCAAGAAATAACGTCTTGTAAATGAAAAAGTTGTCGAGTCTTTGTACCTTTCCAGTGTCTGTAAAATCACCAGCTTTCAGGCCACCTTTCAAAGTGACCTTTGTCATGAGCTTCATTGGGCTGCACATATAATTGGACGATGTGTCATCGTTTATATTGACTATAAAGAGAAATCATAGTTTTTAGACAATGTTAAACTAAAGGCAGCAACGAATGATAAAATATCGTTTAGATTGCGGCGGATCTCTAAAGAACCCTAATAGAGGTTACTACACGGGTTGATGATTTCTTGAGAATTGAAGGAGCGACCATTTTTGCCTGAGAATTCGGAAATTGCATCTAAGACAACATATACCGACAACCACAGTTTTCACCCCCACCAGCATCATCATTATCACCACCCAACCACACGCATAACCGATCAATCAATAATATTGCAAACTTTGACTTACTGGTATGTTTTACTCCTTCGTTGTTCCATCGAGTCACGTACACTACCGAAGGATGGTATGGAGAAGATTTGGCCTTCTGGAGCTGGCAATTTTTCCCATCAGTGCAGCCAACAAGATAGCAACGATTTTGTAATACAAATGCTAAATCACATGGTGCAAAACTACAGCACTTTTTAGAGCACTCATCAACTGACGCAATCGGTCCAATATCCTTGTATGTTCCAGCGTTGATTCCGCCTTTCAGTGTCACCTCTTTGTGTACTTTGCCTGGTTTGCATTGGCCTGCCATACCAGGGTTGATATTTACAGGTGTTTTGGAGATTTTGCTCGACTGCTTACCAGAAGCAAGATTAGGGGTCTGCGTACCACTTGATACAAGTCCTTTTGCCATGGCGTCTGAGGACATTGGTTTAGAAGCTACGTTGTTTCCAGCTAAGGAAGCCTTTGTCGCTAGTGTGTTATGTGTTGGAATGCCAGCAAGTGCGAAAGATTTGTTCCCTATAAAAGATATTAGAGTAAAATATTGTTCTCGTCACTTTAGGGTTATTGCGCTTACTGCATATATGGCTGCAAAAAGTCACGGAACGAACGTCGTGCAGAGCAGCGACCTTAAGTTCGCCACGAGGTCCAAGTATGGCGTATCCATTGAAGAAGCATTGATCTCTTCTGTGATGACTTACTGAACGGTTATTTTCACCACTGAACCGTATTTGCTTCACAATCGTGTTTCGTAACTTTTCACAACCATGCAGAATTATTAAAGATAACCCTTGCTAATTTGCCAGGTTAATATTGAAGTTGTAATAGTTTTCTCTTCGTCAGATTAAAACAAGAAAGAAAATAGTACTACTTTTTGCATTAGTGTTAGTAATGTGTGAGTTACAGTTTCGCATTAAACCCGCATAAAATATGATTCCAAAGTCTTTCTTGAATGAATGTTTGTGGACTTTTTAAGATAAGTGTTGTACAAATAAGTACTATCATGAGTTACTAACTATAATTAGGTCTTAGCCATTAGTAAGCCAGCCCTCTAAAAAGGACTTAAAAAACCCATGTATTACTAATTTAAACGATTCCGTATTTAGTAGGTGTGGCTAGTTTCTAATCTAGAAAATTTTTTTGAAATAAGTTGGACCTTTCTACAAATTGTAACATGGGGCAGCTTATACAAAATCGCTGGCAGAAGCGAAGCCAAAGAGAATACCCTTTTTAGAGGGAGGCTTGTATTTTATATTAGAATTGGTACTACAAAATAGTTAATTATTGATCATGCAAGGTCGATATTAAGAGCTAATCTACTGTACTCGACTGCCATTTAGGAAGATTCATTTTCGTGAATGATCAAGATATAATATCAAAGTTCTTATAATTTGAGTGCCGACGTTTTGCATCCACAGACAAACTAACTTTTTCCAATACTGTTTATATTTCCATCAGCTGTTTTAGTTTGCGATAACATAGTTTTGCTCACCAAGATATATTCATATAAAAAAGTATATATATTTTTTTACATCTGAGGTCACCACTTCGTAAGGCTTTTGATTTTGAAAAAAAAGAACTTGAATGCTATGAGGACCTCGTACGAGAACGTTTGCGTTCGTAACCATGGAGACCGAGGATTGCAACCTGCTAAAACCGGCTAATTTCCCAAGCAACAGGTTGGACAAAAAATGTTTGTGATCAATCATTTATGTTCAGCTAGCTTGTTCAAGCCATTCTCCGCTCCGCTGAAAACTCCACAGAGCGAAAAATATATTAAAATTGAAAAAACCGCTATTATGCAGTACGCGGATACGAAAAACATCGACTCAATAAGATAATTTGTACATTTTAGAACTAAGTTTTGAGGATTTTTCTCTAAATCAAATAATCATGCTATTAGATACGCCACGTGTTTTGTATCAAATGCCAACACAACTCAAAATATCGGCGAAAAAAAGATCTCAGTAAAAATCAACATTTTACGCCTTTCAAATCCGAATCCAAGATCACCCTGCCTTTCTTTTCTTTCTGCCAGCGATTTCGTGTACTGATTTGAGAAAAATTGAGTTCGACTAACCTTTGTTTTTACCAGTCCTTACGTGGGCAATAAGGACTTTGGTCTCCGAAGTATCCGTGGCTGTTGATTCGCATTCATCATCGCTAACACATTCCACCGCGTAGCATTTCAAGCCGGACATAAATGCTACATCACACGATGGATTCTTACAACACAGCTCGACACATGACGCCATGCTAGTAACTTTTGCGAGCTTTTTAAATGTTCCTGCTCCAATACCTCCTCGCAATGTCACATTCTCTTCGACTTTAGTGTTCTTACATGTTTGGAGGTTATTAGACGTGGTCACTAAATTTCACACGATAGATAAAGAAATAACGCATTACAACCTATATTCTAACTTTCCTGAACTAGTAACGGGGATGTTACAGGAATCAATCCACATACCTCCATAGTGAATGCCAAGAATGAACAATGCAAGACAATGAAGAATCTTGACTCCCATTTTGGTTGTCGACACCTTCAACTTTTTTCAACCAATTTTCATGTCATTTCCATTTGTTTCTCGGCAAAAAATTAACAGAAAGACGAAACCTTCATTTCCAATCCTTCCTTAAGTATCAATTAAAACATTTTCCATAATAATCCCTGAAGTAAATTTTAAGTCTCGGTAAATAATTTCCTTAGACCAAAATAGAGAACAATGGAGAAATTACATCATAGGGACTTAAGGTGTTTTAGCCAATGAGATTGAGTTTTTTTGACATGTGATTAGCGGCCGGGAAGATCGATCAAGAATTTTAATGGTGTGTGTCAGACGTCACGGTTCATAAGCCCTAGCGTCATGGGTGAAGAATTTGTGAAGACGATAGGCTGTTGGAGAAACTGGTACCAAAATGCTACCAGCTGGAAATAGGAAATAAAACATGTAAAGTACTTTGTCATATTTTACATGTTCTCCCTAAGAAATGATCAAAACGTTTAGACTATCGCTCAAGAGTGACACAACCATTTGTTTTCCAAGATACCAAGTGCAGCGAGATGACACAACCTGTTTACTTGGATTCGCACAATCGAGCATTCAAACCATGACACGTTATTTTAATCTAAAGTATACTTCTTATTGCGATCACTATAACCTGTGAATCCAGTACATATTTGCAGCAGATTTGTTATGACAGAGGATAATAGGATGCGATAATATGTTTATGATTTTTTAAACCAAATACAGCGCATGACTGATTGCAGGCATGGGCCAAACCCATCCAAAAAACCCTCTTTAGTTTGAATGTTAGTTCATTCCAGTTCTTTTCAGTTTCCGATAGTCTACCATTATTCAACTGCCAGGGCGTAGTCGCAAGTAGATCAGCTTGTTTTATCACTTCTTGTTAGTAAGGCTGCACCGCGATGGTGACCGAAAAAGTAAAAACGAAGATGTCGCCTTAACTAAGAATTGCCATGAAATTGTTGTGCAAAGATAATCTATACTATTGCATGTGAGCGTACAATGCTGTAAAAAGATTGCAATTCTTTATAGCCAGTTTAAGAGATTAAAACTTTTTCGCGCCATATTTAAACCTCCCGCGCACTGACCTGCTCATTCCCAGGTTCTTGGAGTGTTCTCCACTTCCGCTGATGTAAGTGCCATTTCACAAAAGTGGCCATAACTGGGGAAAAAACACGGATGTTCACACTTTTGAATCAGTACTTTTCTGCTGCCTATATGTGAATTACCGAAATGGCTAAGAAGTCTACTGAAGAGGCTCGTAGTTCAGTCGCGTTTATGTTCGCCTTTACTGACTAGCCTTTTTGTTAACCACCTTGGAATAAAATGTTTTGTGCAGTTTAAACTGAAGAGAAGCTTATGCCCCGAAACCAGTATATTTACCTTGACCTTTACCTTCCATGGGTATATTAAAAGGTATCGAATTGCATTAACTATATTGCCATGCAGAAATGTAACATGATCCGATAACATGATGGAGAAGAAATGTTCAAGTTCATTTGCGCAGCATTGCAATAAAGGGAACCGCCAAGGTAGTCAACCATGGTTGTCCAGAATTAGATAAAGAATAAGTTGGGTAATGAGTTACCAAACAAAACTTGACCAATGCAAAAGTATTAATAACATCGTTTGAAGCTTTCAGCTGTTTTACAAGGGTAATGCTTTCTTTGTGGAGATAATGCTGCCTAAAATGACAGATATACAAAACTTATGAAAGAAAAATGATTTTCCAAATCAACATATTTGTATTTTGTTCCTCGATTAAAACTTGGAATGTTAAAAAAATTCTGCTCATTACATGGCCAAACTTCCCGATTATTCTATGCTGGCATTTATTGAACACTATTATTGTTTCCTTCATACGTTTTTACATTTTTATTTTTAAAATACGGTCAGTAAACTCATATTTGACTATAACTGTCATTGTTTTTGTCCTAACTTTTTTCGGGTTGCCAACTCGATAGGAGGCCTATTTCACAGAAATAGTATTTTTATGGACTTTCCCCAATTTCCTGGTACACCAAGTTTTGATCAAGAAATGAATTTTGAAGTACCTTGTTTACTCAACCATATTATTTTTATTTGATGTGTCAGATTTAATGTTAGTTATCGAAGCGTTAAGATCAAGGCGCTCAAGCATTTAATGTGCACCAGCAGAGCTCTCGCTCCTGAAGCAAATAACAGGTGTTCTGTCAGAACAAAGCGCAAAAAACCAGCGACAAAAGATCAAAAGATCAAATGATCAAGAGAAACGCCGGCCAGAGTACTATCCGAGTTTCGTACAGAGAGAATGCCCGGTAAACGATGTTATATATCCCTCGTAATGAAATAAATACTATCTTTCATGAAGTACCAAAGATAATGACTTTCGTATACTATGATAGGATGAAAATTCTAGTTATAGGTGTTTGAAAGCGTTTCCATAGGTCAGAATTATCTTCCTAGTATCTGGGCTTCAAGTGACAAAAGTGTAGTCATTGTTTTTATGACATCCGTGTTATGAAATCCGAATTCCCAACGTGGTAAACCTTTAATAAATACCATAAATCTGTAGGCATCAGACTTCCAAGGAACAGCCTTTTGATCCGTTGCTCTTAATATCGGTATAAAGCATAAGAACGACGGGAGAGATGTCCTTTAGACTAGTAAAAGGTGAACCACACCCGAAGCGATCAAAACTGTTATTTGTGCTCTTGAGCGCCGCGCATGAAAAATCATCTTGTTTGATCACGTTCCCCCCGTGAGTTAACGAAGATTGGGCCCATGAATGCTTCCTAAATAGGTTTACTAGGTCACGCGTATAATTTGGTTTCCCGAGATTAAATTCTGCATTGCACAATAACACCATGGTGATATCTATTCTCTGGAAAGTCCGTTTAAGATCGCGTATAATTTGAATTTAATTTGCCTTCGTTTTTGGGCGAGAAGGGGGAAAGACATCCTACCCTTGGTAAGATACCTAGTCAAATAGATCGACCATTGATGCGACTATATACTGACAGCAAACTTACAAATCTCTCTAATCAAGAATGAAAAAATAGGAAAATAAAATCCTTTTCGCTAAAAAGATGACAAAGGTGCAAAAGACGAGAACAACAAATACAGTATCTCCCGATTTCTTGACAGTGGAATAAACAATCTTCTAGAGATTTATTGTCTTATTTTTGTTGTGGCCAGAAATTCATCAAGCATCTGCATTTGACACTGCGAAAGAGCAGTTGTGATGGGTTCTTGGTCATTTCTATAGCCACATCAGCCAAAAAAATCTGTCGCGTGTGATGGTTTACAATCTATGCATGCCTTCACTGCCTTGCATCACTGAACCGAACGCCTTTCCTAATAACTAACACTTAAGCAAAACATTCCTGTGATAGTAAACAGGACTAAAATTCTAGATAATTTCATTTTTAACTTCGCAACTCTTTCCTAGCTTGTAAAGTAATATTTGTATATTTTCTTTGGCGCCCTTTTTCTCACAGTTTGATTTCTGCTGGTAAATTTCAGGTTTGGCGGCGATATTGATCAGCCAATCAAACATCACCAAGAACAATAGCCTTTGTTTTCTACCCTCCAACGTACCCATCGCCACAAGAACAAGCCACCAGGACCACCCTAAGGAATTTCACTCTCACTTTTCATATAGATGTTTTTTACTTAAATACGAAAGTATGGTACTGATTCATATCACGAATTTCACATTCCTCATAAACTCTTTCTTAACGCATCTTGATTTAGTCGAAATATATGTCTATACTTTTGATGCTCTGTACGCGATAGAACTATTAGGTTGGCTACACTGTCCATTGATGTGCATAGGTACTTAAGACAACTCGTGAGAAAAATTCTATTTTAAAGCATAAAATGTGGCACAATACGAAAGAAAGGAATTTAAAACCTTAAAAACGCTAATAAACTTGGTTCGTCCATAATGAAAAGAGAAAGAAAGGGAGAAGAGAAGAGTGGAGAGGGAAAGAAAGAGAGAGAGAGAGAGAGAGAGGATTCAGGTTAAAATAGGTTTAGAATTTTGTGCAGAGATTTATCTCTTTGCAAAATTAATACATTCATGGTAAGTATGAGGTTTCAAACTTTTATTGTTGGACTTCTGTGCAGCACGAGTTATTTAACTTAGAAGTCGTATTTTGACATGAGAATATATGTTTCTCTGTATTGAGATTCTCTCTTCGACACTTTGTGCCTTGGTGTTTGAATGTTCGATACAGGTGGACAGCGGGTATCAAGGCTTGATCTTTCTTGTAACCATTTCTAGCTCAACTAACTCGGTGCCAAAAGAAACTATGCAATGCTTGAACTCGGACATTCCGATGTAGAGAAAACTAATTTTCCAACAAATAACTTAGATTTTCAAAAAACGTATTTTACAACGTAGCTGCTGTATTGTAGCGGAAGCTATATGGTAGAGAGAACTTATTGTTTTTGGTCACCAGTTGCCAAATTCAAGAGCAAGCTGATTAATATTAAATGTCCCGGATATCGGGCCTTTCAGGACGATCAGTGGCGCGTATAGGCTCGCAGTGACTAAAATATTGGGTAGTCAAGCTTTAATTCACTTATATACATTGTTGAGAACTTGACGACGGAAAAGAGAGGAATGGAAAATTGTAAATAATCATACTAAAGGGAAGAGATCAGAAGGCAAGGAGGACAAGAAGGTTTTCAAAGAAATGTTTTAGGTAAGTAGAAACGTGGCTTGTATTTTCATAATCAATATTTTGAAGCAGCCGCGTTACAGCGCCTTTCAAATCTTCCAAAACGTTTGGTTGTCAAATGAAATCTACATAAGCCAATTAGTAAGATTTGTACCGACATTTCTTTAAGATTTTATTACAATTCGATCTCATTAGAGGGTTTTACGATTCGAATGAAATAATGAAATTAAAATTTTCACTTGCCGGAGGTATGTTACAGGGACCAGCGCTTTCCTTGTGATCCAAGTTGAAAGCAACTACATTTGTCAACATTTTAGTAAAGGGAAAACTCTTTTTAAAATGGAGATTTCTTACGAGGGAAATTTCTTTCTTTACTATCCCAGCTACATTTTACATTTTTTTCTTAATTTCTGCTCAAGATTTACTGTGATTGTTGTTCTTTTTCCAAAGCGAAAATGTGGTTGGTCTGTCTTTTCTTTAGATGATATCAAACGTTTGAATAAAAAGTAAATGAATGAAAAAAATGTCTTCATAAAAGGAAGAATGAAGATGAAAGAAATTTAGCATAATTAGATAAAGAGCGCTAAATTTGTTTTTCTTGTTTGAATCTAGGTCAAATAAAAGGTTCAAATAACCAAAGATGGCGGCTACAAACAAATCAGACTCAGTTGTTAGAAGTGCTTTTTTGATGCTTTTCTAAAACTACAGATAAATATCTGTACAAAACTTTCCAGTTTGAAATATTTCATTTAATTTTTTCAGATTTGGCTGAACCCAACTGAGAAATTACTTTAAGGTAAGCAACGAAATTTAACGAAAGTATTATTTTTACTGATGTTATAAACTAGACGAAATCTTATCGAATATAGGAGTTTGATTTCAAAATATATCAAGTGTTTTGTATTATGATACCAGTGGAATAACTACTTGTTCTTTTGATCTTTTGCTTTTATATGATCGTGCTCTAAGCTGCTTAGAAGCAGTGACAAACGGCTGCGCAAAAATTGTAATACTAAGTTACTCCTTGATAAAAATGGAAACTTTATTTTTTACATTCTTACGTAAGCGATTGCAAATCTCGCTATTTGTCGGTAAATTACAATTGGCTACTTGAATACATATCTTACAAGAGGACTAAGATAAAAATTAAAACATAAAAACAAAAAAATAAGTTCTCAAGAATGTGCAAAACTTTAGGAGTTCCGAATGATAATAATAATAATAATAATAATAATAAATAATAAATAATAAATAATAATAATGAAGATTTAATAACGATAATGATTTATTTAAATCTAAAAACTACCACTTAACTACCTACAAGTTGAATTAATTTCATTCCCATATACATATATACACAAATAGAGATTAATAAGAAATTAAAAGAAAATTGGTAAAGCTTATAATAATAATAATAATAATAATAATAACAATAATAATAATTGTTATTATAATGTAAACTTTATTTCATGTATTTCTACATAGATTTTTACATCGAAAATCCTAATTGTTTTAGATAATTTAGTAATAATAATTATAATAATATAAATAGCAATTAATTTTATATATATCTCATATGCATATTCATACTCACATGCGCGCAATAATTGTCTTGCGAGAATAAGCGAAAAGACAACGCCCCCAAAAAATTACTGATGATAAATAAGGTTGCCTCAGATTAATTGAGCAAGATTGCCGCCTCAATTTGAAAACTGGTTTAAAATTATCTGTTTACTAAATATGAGGAGATTTCAACGTTATTAGGCATTTTTATTTTATTGTCAATCGGTTGGGATTTGTGGAATGTCTGAACCAATTTCAAAGAGAGAATTCGTGAAATTAAGAAAATTCTTGAAATTGATAGAGTGTTCGTAAACTTTACTGACATTGTCAGCTCCGTCAAATCTTATAATGGAAAATTACGAAGTTAAAGAAACAGCTAATCAGCTAACAAAAAATATAATATGACTAAATTTACCAGGAAAAATGATTATTTCAAAATTTTCAGCAATCTGTTTATAACTAATCCTATATCAATTTACAAACTGTTTTTTATACCAATTGATGAATAATTTATTAAAATATAGCATGGTTTAGTAATGTATCTAATTAAATAAAGGAACACTATCATATCGGTTCTTTTATCTTCTATTTGTTGATTTTTCTCGACATGATTATTTGGTGATGCACTAAAATTCGTAATTCCGGAATTATAGTATGTTGGTTTTTGTTTGTCGGTTTTAGTTTGTTCTTTATCTTTCATTGTTCCTTTGGGGTAGTACTGTATGCAAAATACATTTTTGTTAGTATTGCTTTTCCTTTTTATCTTTTTATATTGTTTTTGTGTATTTCTAATTTCTTAGTTTGTAATTTGGGTTTAGCTACGTTTTATTGTTAAATTATCTGGTTAGATCGTCTTGGGCTCTCAGTCTGGTTCTCATTTTGGTAAAATAACGTCAAAAGCGCATTCCAAAGTACATTAGTAATTATCGTTATACATGTTCTTGAAACTTGACGGCAGCTTGATCATAATCACATATTTACTATAAAAACAAAGAAAGATGAAAGATGAATATACTACGGAAAATAACGAAGAACGAATAAAAAGTTAAAAAAGGGACGTTTACATATTTTCATAAGCCTCCCTAACTGTTTGTTCCCATGGGCAGTAGCGTAGCTCCGCAAATAGGGATAATCACAATGTCTTTACTTTCCCATACCCATAATACTTTGGGGCTTTGGGGAGTAACTAGAGGACAAAACTGCACTTAATGTGATGAAGGGTTGATCAGGAAATGTTACAAATATCTCAATATCCAGTTTCAAAATGAAAAAAAAAAGAGAAGTAGAAAGAGAATTTTCAAGAAATTGCAAGAAAATTATCAACATTTCTTTATAGGTCAAAACATTTTATGTAAAATCAAACTTCTGGATGTTATGAAGTCACAAAACTAAGTAAAAGAAGGCGATATTCAGTATTTTAATAATAAAGACAGATTTACCGTACATTGCATTGAAGAATGTCAAATCTTAGTGCAGCTTTTTGAGCAGCTACTCCCCCAAGACGCAAAGGATTATGGACTTTGGAAAAGTAGAGAAAAAATTACATATCACGCAGTACTATTGCTTCCGTCCTTTTTTCTTGCCACTGGTTTCTGTATTTGTTTTGAGGCGACATTTGTCAACACACAGCTTGAGGCAGAAAGGTAAAGATGGGCACATGTCATGCCTGCCAATACATGACCCTTAAATGGGTACCCGCTGCCCCCTTACAAGATACTCCAAGTAGAATTCAAACTAATGTCAAGAATCGTATTCACCTTTTCAAAACAATCTATGTATTTTGCCCACATGTCAATAATGGCTTAAGAAGGAATATTAAAACTTTTTGAAGTTAAAAAAATTCATCAAACTATAGTACCATTTATAAGGTTTTATATTCGCTTCAGCTGGTTCAGCGCTTGCACTTTATGTTCCTATCCATTATACTTCCAAAAACTGCTGTGGAAAGTCCCTTAAACAAACATGTCGGATAGTGTTACTTATGTCATTGCACTAACAAATTTTGGTGTTATGTCATGTGACCTTTGTCTATCGGGTATCATGTTCTTTAAGTACAGGGTTGACGAAAGTTATCTGGCAGTTGATTCGGTCGTCAGGATTTTTGCAGTTTTTACAAATCTTGTTTGACAGCCATCCCCAAGAAAAAATATAAAAAATCAAGTGTTTTGATTGCTGGTATTGTACAATAACGTATACAGCAATGACAAAAATGACAAAAACTCCAATTTGTTTTCGTCTGGCACGAATTTTTCTCAAAAAAAAAGAAAAATAAATAAATAGAATATGTACAAAATTAAGTTTTATCTTGATTAAACTTCTAATTCATCACGCAAATTTATTTGGTTTTTCCATTTTTTGCTCCGTGATAGATTATCAGATCAATTGTACTGCCATTTACATACTACACATTTGAAAAGAAAGGTTTTAGTATCAGTTATGGATTCAATATGTTACTTGAAGATCATGGAATACTTAAATGTTGGCTTAGAAAACGCTGATAGTTGCTTTTAAATTGCGCTAGGATAATGTAACTCTTAATCAGAGTGTTTTGCAAAACCTGAGAACAAAAACAATAATTTTAGAAACCAAAGATTCGCTTTTGAGAGGCATGATCGAACACCTGCCATATAGGTAACCCGTGCGTTCACAGGCGCACCTTACTCCATGACCCATATTACCTATGATGTAATACACCACGATGGGATAAGTTGATGAACAGGATACCAGGGGCATTCAAATCATTGCATCTAACTCGACCAAGAGTTAAATCGCTGATTCTCTTCACGCCCTTCGAAGAAGTTGAGCTCCCTCAAGCATCAGTTAACGAACAAATATCAAAGGAAAAAAACTCGAGTTAAACACAAGGCTACTCGAAGGACAAAGCCTCTTGCTTTGGAATTAAAGAAAGGTTTGAGACAAAACATTTTCAAGCAATTTACATATTTGATAGATATGTCTTGATATCAATTCTGGAGTGTCTTGACAAGTATCTTAAACTTGGCTTCATGGATAGGCGCTGTGGTAATGAAAATTTTATCATTGACAAAAATAACATCAAATTGTCAAAACAATTGAATTTGGCAGTCAGTCACACCGCAAAAAATTAACTTTCAGAAGTCGGCTTTTTTTTATCGCCAGTAACTATGTGCGTGTGACCTCTTTGATCATCTATGCCCTCCTGTACTTGTTAATGCGCTGTATTTGACCTTGTTGATGCCAAATCCTTGTGGCTGGTGATTTTTGTTACTTTTTACTTTTTTCCCATACCTCAATAACATCTGTAACATTTCCTTAATATTTCTTTTATAAAACTTTGCTGGAGTCCTATGAATAACAAAAAAAAATCAAGTATTTGAGTTAAGGGTATTTCACTTGAAGGTATCATCTTTCAATATGGTGTCATTCACATGGAAACTTGGCTTCTTTTCACCAATAGGGGACGGTGATTTTAGGTGTCTTTCAATGTCTAATCTTACTAGTTATTTTTATTTTATATTATTAATTCTAGCATTTATAATTTCTCCATCATAACCGTTTTTCGTGATGCTGCGCCGATGACTCGGTTTAAACTTGGCTTAGTTTTACACATTTATCTTAAATCAGTACTTCCATTCTTTCATAAATGTCATTTATCGTTCTTTATTATTATTATTCATAAATATAGTAATATACAGTAAATATCATCCTAATTTATCCCCAAAAGTTTAGTTTTCAATTGAATATATATCCAAAATGACAGCAACAAAACGACTAAAAATGACCTTGTCTATCTACACCAATGCTAAAATTGGTTGAAAAATTACAGTATTTTAAACTTTGAATTGTCCTTTTATAGGCTATTTTTCATGTGTTAATAATTTTTGACCAAAATAGTAGTAACATATTTCTCATATGGATATCTCCAAATTTTCGAGTTGGTGGCCACTAGAATGACGTAAGTGTTGACAGTGTGTGGTTCAAGGGTCTTGGTTTACTGGTAAGGGCGCATCAGGGCATGGTTCTTAAGGACTATGTTACTACAAGTGTTTGTATATCAGTGACACACAAGCTTAAATATCAACCATAACCTTGAAAAAAAATGAAATGAAATGCACCCTAACTGTTGAAAATTATTACTCTTTCTGAAAAGGTTTCAATTCTTAACTCAAGAGGGAAGAACGTTCGTGAATTACATGAAATAAGTCAATAGTACACTTTAGCGATTAGAAATACGATAAGATAAGATTATTTTTTGTCATTTACAATAATTAAGTAATCTCATTCTTTTGAAAGTACTGCTTTTGAGGAGTTCTTTGACAACGTTTTACTTATTTTCCAAAAAACATAAGTTTGCTTAGATCGAATATTGCTTTCACGGCAAAGCAAATTTCGTAGTAATTCTAAAAAAAATATCCACAAAAAATATCATTTCTTCGACAGTGGTCTAGATAAAACTTTCAAATTTTCTTGAAAGCGGGTTTGAATTACTCAATTTTGACATTTGATGTGATTACAGTCACGTGACTGTTGCCATTATCCTGCGGAACGAAAAATATTTGTAAGATACGCTTGAGGCATTTTTGTTTATACCGGGTATGCCTGAGGGTATTGATCTTTTTTATCATGCGGCCATGGTAGGGTCTAAACTTTTGATTCTTCAACAACAAGAATTATATGGTTTTCAACAATTTTCTCAAGCTTTCGCACGGTTTTATCCTTTGATGTGATCCATCAAGTATAGAACATAGCGGCCACCAAACATTTGCCACACGTCTTGGCATTGTCTGTATTAACTGGGTAACATAGCGGCCACCAACAAGGGTCGATACAGGTGGGCCATGCAGAACAATGATGACACCTTAAAAAACAAATTACGATACATTAAAACAAAACAGCTAGAGCAAGCCCTAGAAGACATGACCTCATACTATGCTAAAAAATTCTTTAAAGACAATGCATTAGCAGACGTAAAATGAGATCATCTTATTTGTTCACATCGTCATTGTCAAGGGACAAATAGCATTACCCCTTTTCTAATCTTTTCTTTTCCTTTGGAAGACATTACATAACATTCCATCACAATTTTGAGTTTAGCGTTGTTAGGGGACTGCAAGTTGTCAGCCAGACATGATGTAATGACATCAATGAAATGAATATGTGATGGAATAAATGCTGATGGTTATAGTTATGATTGTAATAATAGATTATCCGAGTTGTTTTCAAGTTGATACACATCTTTCATTTCACCGTAAACATCTCATTCAGCTGTAGTATCATCAACGATTAGAAAGTGTTTGGTGCCTCTGCTGGTGGAGAAGATTGTTGGTTGATTCACTCGTTTTACAAGAACTGAATATTACAAATAATTATTAACTATGATAACTATATATAGGTTGGGAATTACTTTTACCATCTAAACTCACTTTGCGAAAGAAAATGAATTGAAATAGGAGCTGCAATAACCATTTAAGGTAATGCGTTCGCGCATTTTTTATCCAACGATTTTTCTGAAATTTGGCACAGATGTTCATTTTGAGTTGC